>JAJPUD010004792.1:104124-123783 GCA_023553655.1 Myrmecobius fasciatus | reverse complement strand
CTTTCTACTTTTTCTTCTTCTTTCTACTTTTTCTTCTTCTTCTTTCTTCTTCTTCTTCTTTTACTAAAGCTTTTTATTTGCAAAACATATGCATGGGTAATTTTTCATCATTGATCCTTGCAGAGCTTTCTGTTACAAATTTTTCCCTCCTTCCCCCCATCCCTTCCCCTAGATGGCAGGAAGTCTAATAGGGGGAATCTTTCTTAAAGAATCCTGTGACTAATCATCTTTGTCAGAATCTCTGGTTCTGGAATGGGAGGGATGATGATTTGCTGATGAGCATTGACTACCCAGCCATTCCTTGGACCCTCGGCAGAGACTCTAGGGCAATCGCCTAAACCCAGAAGGTATAAATGGAAGAATTAGATGGAGAGACAGATAGAGACTACACTTAATCTCCTTCCTATCCCCCTACGAGGAGCAGCTATTGCTCTCCATGGTCCTTGCTCCTTCCCATTCTGAAGTCTTCACCAAATTCACATCTCATGGCTTTGCACACCTGCTCCCAGACTCAGAATAGGAGGTAGTGAGATGACGTAGCACTTGCTGTTCTTAGAAAACTTATCCCACAGCCTGGATAATTCCAGACTTCCTCAGATGTCTCTTAAACGAGCCCCCTTATTCTTTCCATATCCATTCCTTCATCCAAATAACTGTCAATAATTTTTTTTAAAATGTCATTGTTTAACTAATAGCTAATGTTTATTTAGTTCCTGCTATGTGCCAGGCACCGTGCTGATTGTTTCACAGTTATTTTCTCCTTTGATCCTTACGAGACCCATGGGAGGGTAACTGCTACCATTTATCCCCATTTTACAGAGGAAGAAAATGAGGCAAACAATGATTAAGTGATGACTTGACTAAAACAGCACAGCTACAAGGTGTCTGAGGCCAGATTTGATGGCTGATCTGGTGCCTGCTTAGCACTGGGGCTAATTAGCCATTTTTTTATCCCTTAAGAATATTTCTGAGTCAGCAATGCCAGGGAAATAATGGCTTTGTTTTGGAGAGAAAAAAAAGGAGTTGAGACTAGGAGGATAGGATGGCTGTGGGGTTGAGATTGGGGAAAGAAGTGGAGGAAGCAAAAAAGAGAAATCAGGTTAATGATAATTAGAAAGGGAAAGAATCTCAGAGGCCAACCAGTGCAATCCCTTCATTTTATACATGGGGAAACTGAGCCCAAGAGAATTAATGAGTCAGCACTATGTGACTTACCTGAGTCCATATGAGCAGTTGATAACACGCCAGGATTTGAACCTGGATCTTAAGACCCTGGGTTCAGCTCTTTGCACATACATATACATATGTTCTATATTACTTTTTTGGGATTTCATATGTATAATTTTGAGGCAAACTCTTTTTGTTTATGCATATCTATATCAACTCCACAACAGTCGTGGAGTATTGACAGGTTAAGTAATTTTCTCAGCCAGTATATATCAGAGTCCTTATTTGACCCAGAGACTGACACTCACAATATTCCCATTTTAAAGATGAGGAAACTGAGTCCAAGCAATTGATTTGGTCAGGACTCTACCTGACCACACCTGACTCCAAGACTAGCCATTTACTGGGCCAATCATCCACTAGACTACACTGCCTCAAAACTGATTTCTTCCCCTCCATCTCCCTGGGAGGAGTCTAGCCCAGGACCCTTCTCTACTCTGCTTGCCTTCCTTATTCGCCTAATCCTTGATGCTCCATTGCTCTTTGCTAGAGTGGAGATCTAGCTTGCTGTAAATATCCTAAAGCCAGAGCTCTCTCATCCCTCATCCTTTTCTTAGAAATCCTCCACCTCCTTTCCAGTTTAAGGAGACGTATTAATTTTTGAAGCTGCTTGTTCCTTTGCCTCCTTCTTCCACGGCAAGCCGCCACCCCTCCCACAAATTTAATTGTCGAGCTGCTGGGGTCAGGGGAATGTGCCCACGGGATCTGAGGCATTTTAAATAGGTGGAGTGATGTATGGGAGCCATCCAGCACAGACAGGCTGTTGTGAAGACCTAAACTGCCAGCTCCCTCTTCCTCAAGCACAAAAACCCCACTTATTTCCCCCCTCCACGAAGACTTTTTATAATAGCAATAAGACAACTCTGGGGAAGATCATCTAATATTAACTCCGGGGAGTAATCATCTAATCCCATTCTGGGGGTGATTTGAGGCGCTCATCTGGACCAAATGTCTCCCCACACCCCAGGAGCGTTTTTATAGCATGGCAGCAGTACCCCATTGAGCCTTATTGCTTAATTAAAAACAAATTCCCAAGTAATTTATTTTTTAATTTTTAATTTTCTTTCTTTCTTTTTTCTTTCTTTCTCTTTTCCTTTTGGCTCTCCTATTAAAGAATAAAAAAGCCATGCACGGGGCGGGTGAGCCATGCATTAAAGGAGGGCGAGGAAGTAGAGATTTATGGGCCAGGACTCGATTGGTTGCCGTACCGCTTGGGGTTGATGTTAAATGGGAAACCATTTCGCATGATTTTGTGCACTGCTGTGTTTTTAGAGGGGGATAAATATGGAAGGGAGGAAATGTCAGGGCGGGAAGCCTGGTTTTTATTAAATGATGTGATCTTTGGTCCCCTAACCTGGGGATTTATGGTTTTCCCTCTGAGCTGGGGGACAGACACTCCAAAATGCCATTTCCCTAATTGGGTCCTTAAATCCTGTCTCTGAGCACCTGGGAAAGGCTTTGGCAGAGGGTACAGCCCCAGCCCTAGGGCAGACTGCTCCCGATTTCCCACCGTTCCCTGCCCAGAGCTCACTCTCTGTCTGGGCCTTGCCTCTGACCAGAGCCAGCCGTCCCTCTGACCCTTCAGAGTCCCCTCTTTGGGCTTCTGTCTCCGATGTTCTCCTCTCCCAGCAGCCTTTGCAAGACGGGCTTCTGTGCACACACACACATGACTGGAACTCGCCCTCAGCCTTCCAGAGATGCTCTGCCAAGCCAGCTGTGTCCCAAGAGCGGCTTCTGCACCAGCTTTTGCTTCTCCTCTTCTCCGTGATTCAGCCAAAGGGACTTTCTTGTGCGGCTCATGCTGGAATCACTGGCTTTGAGCAGGCGGCATCTGTGACAACCTGCAGCGCCCTCCCTCCTCACCTCCATCGCTTTGGGTCCCTAGCTTCCTGCAAAGCTCGGCTCCAACGCCGGCCACCTGCAAGAAGCCTTTCCTGACTGTCCCAGCGGCTAATGCTTTTCTCCTGCTCCCCCCCCTGCATGATACAACATATAACTTATATGTAAAATTAATACAAGTCAGTGTTAAAGAATGCATTTATTTGTCACATGTCATGTCCCCTCCGAGTTATTTCCCCAACTTGGCAGCTGCAGATCAGAGGGTAACTTATTATTCAGTTTATTTTGTAGGTCCATGCTCACAAAATCTATGAGCTCCAAGCACTGCCTTTCCCTTTAATAGTAAACCAAGAGAAAAAGCAAAAGACTAAGATTGCAGAATAAAACAACAACTTTAAAAGCATTCCTCTCCCAAAACCTGGGGTGCCCTCTCCCACAAATACACACAGGTTCTGTGAAAAGAGGGGGCACAAATACAAACATGTGTGAGTATGAATGTGAGTGTGTGAGTGTGAGTGTGTGTGAGAGAGAGTGTGTGTGAGTGTGAGTGTGTGAGGTGTGAGAGTGTGTGTGTGAGTGTGAGTGTGTGTGAGTGTGTGTGTGAGTGTGCGTGTGTGAGAGAGTGTGTGAGTGTGTGTGTGAGAGAGAGTGTATGTGTGTGAGGTGTGAGTGAGTGTGTGTGTGAGTGTGTGTGTGTGTGTGAGTGTGTGTGAGTGTGTGTGTGTGTGTGTGTGTGTGTGTGTGAGTGAGTGTGTGAGTGTGCAGAGAGGGAGAGGGAGGATCCCAGTTGCAAGGAACCCCGTAGGAGTCGTATGGAGGCAACTCCTGCCTCCCACACCAAAGGCCTCCTTCCTTTTATTTCCCCCAGCACTTCTCAGGTTGCTCAGCCGAGCTCCTGGACACGCTTTTCCCTGAGCTTGGCCCCTCACTGCCAAGGCTCGCCCTTCCTTGGATCCACACCTTGCCGGCGGCCGGCGGCCATTCCTGGAGCTGACCCTCCCTCTGAGCCAGTCTGTTCTGAGACTGCTGGGCGAGCGGCTCCTGGCCGAGGAGGGGAAGAACAGAGCATCCCCCCGGAGAGCCAGGCTCTTTCTCCGAGCAGGTTCTCCTGCACATCGCCCGGAGTTGCCCACTCTGCAGCCACTTCCTCTCTGCTCTCGGGACTGGGCCGAACTCCATCTGCCCTTGCCCATCAATAGCTGGCTCATCCAAGCAGGAGAGCTTTACAGATCAGAAACCGGGGGGCAGGATTCACAGGCTCTGCGTTTTGTTTAACACACCAGCATCTCTGTAATCTGCCCTTTTGTGACGTTTTTCAACTGGGCTGAGGGTGGGAACAATGGAAGTATTGGCCACTATCCACCATGCACACAGATACCTCTGTGTATATATGGATGTAAATGTAAATGCGTATGTAACCATTATTTACCTAGATGTATATAAAGATGTACTATACTATAATAATATAACTCCCTTATTACACACACACACACACACACATACAATGTTTCCTCCGACATTTGTAAGCCTCCTGAAGGCAGCGTTTGCTTTCATTTTTGTATCTCGGTACTTACCATAGTTCCTGGCACATTTGATGCATTTGACAAATTTTTGTTAGTTGATCTCCTCTCCCAATCAGGATTGTATTTAAGAACCACAAGAAAGAAGCTAGCTTGGCACTGTAGCCAAGGCATCTTAGTCTCTGTTTGGATGTTTATTCAAAATGAATTGTTAACTTCACAGAGCAGTCCTTGGTATGAGATTCCTGGTCAGGGTCCCTCACCTTCCTCATAACCACCTCTTCAAAGTGGCTCCAGAACCTGCCCCTCTCTTCCTTGATGTGTTTATTGTTGCCTCTGCCTGGTTTGATCTGAATGAACTAACTGAATATATAATAGTATTATTATTAACATTATCATATTAATAATAATAATACCTCAAATTTATAGTGTAGTATAGTAAATAGCATGTTGACTTTGGCCAGGAAGATCTGAGCAAGTTGTTTCATTTGCCTTAGTTTCCTTATCTGTAAAATGAGAATAATATTCCCCAAAGGACTTACCTCCCACGGGAATTTATTTCTAATAGTCATTTTGTCTAATGTCATAGATTTATAACTAGAAGGGACTTTGGGGATCATTAGAATAACTCATGTATTTTATATATATACATATACATATATATATATATGAAATATATTTGAATATATATTGAAATATACAACCTCAAAACCCAAGGCTTGAGGACATGAACTAATTTGCTCAGGGTCGTATAACTGGTAAGAGTTGGAGTCAGGGCTTAGCTAGCATTTTGTCATTTCATTTAATCCTCAAAACAGTCCTGGGAGACAGGTGCAATTAGTATCTGAATTTTATAGATGAGGAAACTAAGACTGAGAAAAGTTAAGTGACTGGTTAGGTGTGATCAGCACAGACTGGTCTGGGGGGGGAAGGCTGCTCTCCACCTTTGGTGTCCACTTGACCCACCTGACCCTCTCACCTGTGGCTCCACGGTCCTTCCACCTGTAGCACGGTCACAGCCTGGGAAACTATTTCGGCAGACTGACTGAACCAGGGCGAGGGGAACCCAAGAGTCTCAGACCCTAGGGTGAGTTAGGGGGTGTCTACCCCCAACATGTACAGTCTCCCCCTGATGAAATGGGTGAATGAGAACAATTTGTCCCACTGGCCATGAAGGCAGGTAAAGCAAGGGGTTGTGTAGAGCTTAGAGCTTGGTTATTCACTGAAGGCGCCAAGGTCATCCCCTGCATCTCAAGCCATCATCGGTCATCCTGACTCTGTCCGGCCACTAGTCAGTGCTGGCTTTAGAAGTGAGAGTGAGGCAGATGACTTTGTGTGACTCTGCTTCACTTAAATCCATTTATACAGGAACGGAATCAAAAAAGAGATGTGCTGGAGTCAGCTCCAACTGACTCTGATTGTTAATTTTTGGTGTGAGCATTTGGTCCTCAGAAGACTACAACTCCTAAAAATCAAGGCTTGATTTATTGTTTCATTTATCGACTAGATGTAAGAAAATGATGGAGATTTTGCTAATAATAGAGACAAACTTAAAAGTATGTGCATGTTAAAAAAAATTCTGGGCAACTTGATTGTTAAATATTTACCTTGTACTAGGATTCCTCTATAAACATTGTTTGAACCCAGCAGGAGAACAGTCACAGGTTTGGAGAATAAAGTCATCACCAGACTGGAGGCCTGGTATCCCTGGGCTGGTAATAATAACAATGATGTAGAATCAACACCAACAACAATAATTGGCGTTTATATCATACTTTAAGGCTTATAAAGTGTTTTACATTCATTATCTTCATGGCTAACAAGTGTTTGAGATGTGATTTGCACTTTACTTTCTGACCTCTTTCAGGTTCAGGCCCAGCTTTAGATTCTGACTTATATGTATAATATATATGTACATTGTGTAATTGTATAATAGATACATGACACTTAGATGCCTTCACAACCTGATGCTGGAACTTTTGATTCCAACTCCTATGTTCTATTTATCACATTGCCTTTCTTAATTCTAGAATTCAGTATCTGCTCCTTCTCCAAAGCTGGCTGATCTTTCTGGTTCTGTGTCTGGGTGCTCCCCTCCTTTATTTCAATCACTCATCTGGACTTAGGAGATTTTTGGTTCAGAACTATAATCCACTGAAATTTCTTCCACCCACATTAAACATTTATTTGTATATCAGTATCTTAACTGAGTTATTTTAGGCCAGGAGAGAGCTAGAGACCTGGCAGTGTCACCTAGCTAGCACCTGTCAGAGGCAAAGTTAGACCTAAATTTTCCTGACTCTAACTTGGGCTCATATCCACTGCCTCTCCTCCATTTCCCTATTCCTTCTCACCTACTATTACCAAAACAAAAACTTCAAATTATCACACAAGCAAGATGTAACACATCATGTCAGTAAGGAGGGCCCTGCTTCTGTGATCTTATTCAGACCGACTGGCAACTCTATTCAAGCCACAATCATATTTTCCCTTGGACCTTTATAAACAAAACAACTGTTTGCTGAACTGGCACTTGTAAGGTTCAGAAAACTAAAAGAACTTCTGAAAGATTTGAACCAGCAATCAAATTGAAGGCTTGGCAATTTTTGGAAACTCCTTACCAGGTGACATTTCTCTAGGGCAGTTCTGTGGACCATAGCTTTCCCCTAAATCTTGTAACTTTTCTCAGCCCCAGTGAATGCTACCTTTCCTCACCCACTTCTAAAGACTGGAGGTTGGCCCAGCAGGACCTCTGAAAAAGAATTGATTTTTCCAGAACTTAAATCCGAAGCTCCTCTAGCAAATCAGGAACTGGCTTGATGCATATGGTTTTTGATGCTCTAAAAATACCTTTGCATTTAATCTTAACTATGACATAATAGTCATATCCTAACCCCAAGTGAGATAATCCAAGGGCTCAGGATTCAATGTCATAAAGGGGTGATCCCATGATTTAGAGACACCTTTCAAAAGGCCAAATGGACACTTTTCATGGCACAAGCAGGGAACAGCCTCAGAAAATCTTGGGGAACAAGCCATTAATTGCCAATTAAAGCAGCTGAGAAAGCAGTATTCAAAAGAAAGGGAAAGAAGACTGCCATGATTAAATAAAGTCTTACTCAGGAGCCCTCAGTGAGGTATAACTGGTCTTTAATAGTAACAGCTGATTTTTTATATAAGATTTTAAAGGTTGCCTGGCTTAATAAGATGTACATTCAACTACTACCCTGGATGCATCCTGACTGTATGAAGCTAGGAATAGCACTTGAACTTTTAATGTCCTAGGCAACACTTCTGGGGGAGTCTGAAAATTATCATTATTATTACTATTATTATTTTTACAATTTCAATGTAACTGGTTCTCTTTGTAATGCTATGAATTTTATTTTATGCATGTAAAAGGATTCTGAGAAGGGATCCAGGACACAAGAAATTGCCAGTCTGCATTGGTCGAGGGAGTTTCTCTATCAGGAGTTATTACTGTCCCATTTTACAGAGCATGAGAGAGGTTGTGACTTGTTTATGATTGGGGAATAAATAAAAATCAGGGGTGAGATTGGAATCCAACTTTCTTTTGAATCCACTCTTACCTGAGTTTCTGAGAGATGGAACCAGGAATTCCCAGTAAGAACACTGGTGGACAGAGAGAATCTTACTTCCAGCAAGTGTGAAGTGTGAGGAATTTTTTCAGTGACCTACTGAGAGTACATATGTTTGTGTTTTTGTGGTGTTGAGTAACTGCCATTAATGCATAAAGTGTAGGCTGATTTGGGAAAAGTTGAAGGGGCCGGATGAATACTTCTCTATTCTCCAGGTTATTAGGAAGAATGAAGTGTTTCTTGAAGAAATGGGGAAAGGGCTTGAAGGTAAAAACAAAGATTAATGGATCTGAAGAGGCAGGAGGGAGTTCTGACCTGCTTTCAGGGGTTTAAGGGTAAAGGAACATGACACAGAGGAGGAAGGAAAGAAGGACCACTAAGCACCTGGAGCTACGTATTAGCTATGTCTTCCTGAAGTGAGGAGCTTGGACCCTCTGAAGAAGGAGCTCCTTTTGCTCCATGAAATGATGATATGGATCCCCAGGTGGTACCCACAGGACAGAGGTCACCCAGTAAGGTTCAGAGGAAGAAGAGATGATTAATGATGGCTGGTGACTCCCTGCAGTGGCAGCTATTTGTCCAGCTGACACTAACAATAGAGCAGATTTTTGTCTTCCTTGGGCATCCCATGACTTGTAAAACCTAACAAGTACTTCTAGTGATTCACATGGAACAATTGGCACTACTAGAAGGAATCATTGCTGGGGATCATTGCCATGGATTAAGAAAGATATAAAAGAGTGAAGATGGATAGTATATGTAGGAGAGACCAGGAAGATCTGAGTTCAAGTTCCATCTCTGATAAATACTGGCTCTACAACCCTGTTGCCCCTATTGTAACTCTTTAAAATTTTAAAGTGTAAAAAAGGCAGTGACTGATACTGGTGAAATCAAGGTTTAGTCCCTGTTCTTATGAAAGAGTTTTATGAATATTATAAAGAGTGTTTTCCCCCAGGAGGTTAAAAAATTAAAGCTCTTAGGAGCTTCAATGACATTTTAGTCATTGCTGTTAACTGAAGGTAGGAGATTCACAAGACAAATTCATTATTTAGATTTCTGGACCAGTTTTTTTTTTAAAGCTTTTCATTTTCAAAACATAAGCATATAGTTTCCAACATTCACCTTTGCAAAAGCTTGTGTTCCAATTTTTTTCTTCCCCTCAGCCCTCTCCTAGACAGCAAGTAATCCAATATATGTTAAACATGTGGAATTCTTCTATGCATATTTCTACAATTATCTTGCTGCACAAGAAAAATCAGATCTTTTCACTAGTGAAAAGAGCCATGTCTATCAGAATTGATCATTGTATAATCTTGCTGTTGCACAATGTTCTCCTGGTTCTGCTTACTTCACTCAGCATCGGTTCATGCAAGTCTCTCCAGGCCTCTCTGAAATTGTCCTGCTGGTCATTTCTTACAGAACAATAATATTCCATAACATTCACATACCATAATTTATTCAGCCACTCTCCAATTGATGGGCATCCATTCAGTTTCCAGTTTCTAGCCACTACAAAAAGGGCTGCCACAAACATTCTTGCACATGTGGGTCCCTTTCCCTCCTCTAAGATCTCTTTGGGATATAGGCCCAGTAGAAACACTGCTGGGTCAAAGGGTATGCACAGTTTGATAACTTTTTGAGCATAGTTCCAAATTGCTCTCCAGAATGGTTGGATCAGTTCACAACTCTACCAACAAATTATTAGTGTCTGGACCAGCTTTAAGACAAAAGAATGATAATCTCTAGGCCTGGGTTGCAACTAAAGAGAAGTGATAAATATGCATACACTAGATAAATATTTAACATTGCAATATGTAAATATATAATAATATGTTTACAAATACATACAATCTTGTTCACTGAAGAAGACCATATACACCCAGAGAGAGGGATATGAAATATGGACCACAACGTAACATTTTCATGATCTCTATTGACATTTGCTTGCATTGTGTTGCCTTTCTCTGATTCTTTTTTTTTCTTGTAGATAGGATTTTTATTGCATAACTTCTCAAGCATTTCAACATTATTAACATGTAGTGGACTTCCTGCCATCTAGGGGAGGGGAGGGGACTAGGGGTAAAATTTGTAATGGAAAGCTTTGTAAAGATCAAGGCTGGGGAACTACCCATACATATGTTATAAAAATAAAAAGCTTTAATAAAAAACAAAAAAACCAAATATATACAATCATATACACATAATACATTATAATGCATACATCACAAAATGCATTGATATAGGGATGAAGGTATGTCCACATATAGAACCTGGACCTATGATTTCATTGGTAAGAGACATTCAGAATCATTCTACCATTGCAGGTCAGCATCTTCTCTATAGTCTTAAAGTTGCCTAGAACAGTTTTATACTGTCAGCATGTGTCAGAGGTGAATTTGAACTCAATCTTTTTGATTCTAAAGCCAGCTCTCTATCTACTGTCCCACATTGCCTCTCATATATATGTGATGGTTTATATACATATCACAATCTTCATATAAATTTGGAGACCCAATAATAAAACCTCTGACCCCAAATGTCTCTATTGAAATAATCAATAAGGTGAAAAAGAGGATTCTAACAGATACAAGGAAGCAGATTTGATCTCATAGATTTAATTGATAATTATTGGGCTGGTATTCATGTTTGGAATGTGACTAGGAAAGGGTATATACCTCTTTCTCAAAAGAGACAGACTCTAGAAGAGGGGTAAGAGGAGCCTTAAGCATTAAGAAGATATATTCAGGTGAATAAACCCAGGGGACTGTAGGGATGAAACATAGTTGAGAGCATCTGAATGCAGATTAAGGAAGGAAGAAACAGAAATAAGATTTTTGGGAGAGTCTTCTACAGAACACCTGGACGGAAGGAGGAAATAGATTAGAAATTTAGCAAACAGATCACAAACCTGGCACAGAGGTATGACATAGTAGTAATTGGGGACATCTGTTGGGATTTGCTCTATGCCAAAAAATGTAGGGGCTGATGAATTCTTGGCTTGCTTTAATGATAATTTAATTCTTCAAAAAGCAAGAAAGGAAATTGATTCTGTGCTTTGTTCTGAATGATAGAGAAGAACTGATTGCTTGAATACAAATGATGGAAACTTTGGAGGAAATTGACCACCTGATCTTAGAATTCATGATAGAAAAAGTGAGGAAAACTAGGAAGAGTATGATTAATCAATAAGTAGTTTTTAAGCATCTATGATAGTATTAGGCTTTGGAGATACAAATACAAAAGTCAGCCCCTGGCCTCAAAGAGCTTACAGTCTCCTGGGGGGAAACCACATGTTCACATGAATAAAATACAAAATGTGTACAAGATAATTACTCAGTTCTTGGGAAGAGGTACTAACAGGAATCAGGAAATGTCTCTTTTAAAAAAAATTGTAAGTTGTTCTTGGAGAAAATGAGGGTTTCCAAGAAGCATAAGTGATGAGAGAGAATTCCATGGACAAAATACAGTCTGTGCAAAGGAATGGCAATAGGAGAAAGACTGTCATGTATAGAGCAGGGTTGGCAGGTCAGTTTTGTTATAGCATAAAGGACATGAAGGAGGGTAATATATAATGAACTTAGGAAGGGAAGATGGAACAGACCATGTGAACTTTAAATGTCAAGTTGAGGAACTTGTACTTCATTGTAAAAGTAATCAGGAAACACTGAAGCTTTTTTAATTAGGAATAACAGATTTAGATCTGGGCTTTAGGGAAACTGATTTGACATCAGTATGGAGGAGAGATGGGAGAATGGAGAGGCTGTAATCAGGGAGACCAATTGGAGGCTATTATAGTTTATTCCAGAAGTAATGGGGGCTTGGATCATCATGACTGTAGTGTGAGGAGAGAGAAAGAAATAGATGTGGAAGATACTGTGGAGGAAAAAGAGGTACTGACAATAATTGGCAATTAATTGGAGATGGGTGAAGGTGAGTAAGAGTTAATACACTATAACCAAGTGTGCTTTATACCAGGAATGCAGGGCTGGTTCAATATCAGGGAAACTATTACCATAACTGGCCATATCAATAACAAAACCAACAGAAATCATATGATAATCTCAATAGATGCAGAAAAAGCATAGGAATAAAAGGAGCTTTCCTTAAAATAATAATCAGTATCTATCTAAACGTACACCAAGCATTGTTTGTCATGAAAAGAAGCTGGATGCATTCCAATAAGATCAAGGATGAAAAAAGGGATGCCCATTATCACCACTATTATTCAACATTGTACTAGAAATGTTGACTTTAGCAATAAGAAAAGAAAAAATGAATTAAAAGAATTAGACTAGGCAATGAGGAAATAAAACTTTCGCTCTTTGCAGATGATATGATGATATGCTTAGGGAATCCTAGAAAATCATCCAAAAACCTACTGGAAACAATGTATAGCTTCAGCAAAGTTGCAGGATATAAAATAAACCCACACACAGAGAGAGTGAAAGTGAAGAATCTAGGATAACTTCTAGGTTTTGAAACTAAACATTAGAAGAATAATTTCTAAACAGAAATAGGGAAGTCAGGAAGAGACTTGAAATTTCAATTGAAATTGAAATGCCTATGGGATCTCTCTGTAAGAAGAAATGTTCAGTGAGTGGTTGGAGATGTGACTGGACCTCAGAGGGGAGATGACGACTGGATAGATTTGTGTATCCTATGTATACATATGATAATTGAATCCTCAGGAGCTGGTGAGTTCATTTTGGTAGCAAGTATACATAGAAGAGGAGATCTCAGACAGACCCTTAAAAAAAACCCATAATGCATGTCTTTGCATGTTGGTAGGGCATTGGTATTGATCCAGTAAAAGAGATTAAGAGGGAACAAGTCATCAAATAAGACAATAACTATGACAAAATGGTATCACAGAAGACTAGGAAGGAAAGAGCATCCATAATAATAGGCTTAATAAAGAAACTGGAAAACATTAACAAAATACTGGATATTCTGAAAAAAATAGAATAGGGAAGATTGAAACAAAAAAAATAGCAACGCAATAAAAAATATTGTCAAGTGAAACATGAAATCATAACACTGATATGTATATACACAAATATCTAAATATATAAAGCATGCATATATAAAAACATAGTTTTTATAGTTGATGTGGAACATACAACTAGAAGAGAGAATCTAACAAGCATTGGCTTCCAAGAAAAATAAAATGAAACAAACCAAAAAGTCCTGAATAGTATTATTTCAGAAAATAAAGAAATAAAATTGTCTAGAAATAATGTAACTAGATGGAAAAATACAGATCAATAGAAACCATAATTTACTACCGAAATAATCTCAAATTTAATTTTCTCAGAAATGTTTTTGGAGGCAATTGAGGTTAAGTGACTTGCCCAGGGTCCCACAGCTAGGGAATGTTAAGTGTCTGAGGGCCGATTTAAACTCAGGTCCTCCGGACTTCAAGGCTGGTGCTCTATCCACCTAGCTGCCCCTTGAGTTCTTATTTTAAAGTGGAAATATTGTAAGTAGGAAGGAAGAGAAAAGTCATTTATGAAAGAATTCCAATCAACATTCAAGACTTCTCATTAAAGGAAAGTGCTTTTCACATAATGAAAAGCAAAGGAGAATTATTTCCAAATAAGAATACTTTATTCTGAACCTTGGAATATATGGGGGGATTCAAGGAGGATTAGCACCTCCAACATGAGAACTTGCTGAGCCCTTTTCAGGGCTGCTCATCTACCTTTGGTATCTATCTGGCAATCAATCAACTTTCAACTGAGGCTCCAAGAAGCTTCAAGCCCATTGGTGACTTGGGTGGGGAGAGGGTAACTACCACAAGCATGGGAAGACTTCCCCAGGTGCAGTAGAGGAAGGAGAACAATTTGTTCCAACAGCCATGAAAGCAACTGAAGCAAGCACTGTGGAATACTTAGAGCTGGGTCATTACATTAAAGATGCCCAAGTCATCCACTGCAGCCTGGGCCATTGCCAGTCATCTTGACTCAACTTTTCTCTTGCCATTGGACTTGGAAGACTGGAAGAGAGAGGGGGTTGATAACTTTGTGCAATTCTACTTTACTTAAATCCAATTCACTCACAACTCCAGATGTCACCCTGTGATGTCATTGAACTTTTTCATAAAGGAAGGAAAGACAACATCCTAAACTCTTCAGCATAATCCTACAGAGCACTTTTAACTGATTTGATGATTTCCAATCATTCCTTTTGAGAAAACCAAAGTTAAGCAGATTCTCTGAAATGAAAAGACTAAAGAAAGGTAAAGAAACTTGAATAGTTCCAAAGTAATAAGTGATGCTCTAGTAATCCCAAGATTCTAGTGCTTACATTCTCACAGAGGTTATTGTTTGTCCTTTGTTCTCAAAGAGGACCATGACATCAGGGAGGGGATGCCATGACATGCAAGTGAATTGGATATAAGTGAGGGAGGCTGGGGGGGATCACCGGCCTCACCTTCCCCTCCAGAACCATCTGGGTCCAGTGGCCAGACATAGATCAGGACTGGAGAGGGTTCTGGATGTAATGGGAGACTGTGGCCTTTTTAATCTAAGGTCTTCAACTGATCTCAATTTGATTGAGGCCATACTCATTCAGGGATTAAGGATAGGTAACAATTGAGGCAAAGAATCTCCTCATTCACTTTGTCCCCCTCAAAAAAATTGTAAATAAATAAATGAATGAATAAATCTATGTGGAGAAGGAAGACCCTCAAGGTTTCTGGCCAACACAAAAATGACTGTTATTTACATTCAATCTGAGTCAATCAGGACCCAAGCAATGACCCAATGGGGCTTGGACCAGGACTTGTTAGTGGCCAATAGAATCAAATTGGTTTTGATTTAAGGCCTGGTCTTCAAAAAAGAAATCCCCCCAAGATATCTTGGAAAGGTTCAGAGGTGAAAAAAGGTAGAAATGAAGGGAGAAAAGAAGATTGTCTCTTTATGTATTAATTTATTTTTTAGAGTCTTACCTTAGATTAGGATAATTGCAGGAAAAATTTTTGAACACAAAAACTCTTGGCTTGAGTATCCGAAAAAGGAGGGGATAGGCACAAGGCCCATAGCATTTTGGATGATTGACGCAACATGCATAAACACATTTGTTGAATTAACTAATAAACATTATTAATAAAGTGCTATGTTAATATATTAATTAATGCTATATTAATATAGTAATAAAATGCTTCCTATATTCCAGGCACATGAGGTACAACAAGTATTGGAAGTTTTATTAATGAGTTTAACTATGAAGAAGAGAAAAATAATAGGATAATAGCTAGTGGGGATAATAGAATCAAGTGAGAGTTTTTATTTTTTTTATTTTTTATTAAAGCTTTTTATTTGTATAACATATGTATGGGTAGTTCCCCAGCATTGATCTTTACAAAGCTTTCCATTACAAATTTTACCCCCAGTCCCCTTCCCTCCCCTAGATGGCAGGAAGTCCACTACATGTTAATATTGTTGAAATGCTTGACAAGTTATGCAAGAAAAATCCTATCTACAAGAAAAAAAGAAAATCAGAGAAAGGCAACACAATGCAAGCAAATGTCAATAGAGATCATAAAAATGTTACGTTGTGGTCCATATTTCATATCCTTCTCTCAGGGTGTATATGGTTTTCTTCAGTGAACAATTGGAACTGGTTTGAGACAATTCTTTGTTGCAGAGAGCCATGTCCATCAGAATTGATCATCATGTAATACTGTTGTTACTGTGTATGATGATCTCCTGATTCTGCTCATTTCACTCAGCATCAGTTAATGCAAGTCTCTCCAGGCCTCTCTGAAATCGTCCTGCTGGTCGTTTCTTACAGAACAATAATATTCCATAACATTCATATACCATAATTTATTCAGCCACTCTCCAATTGATGGGCATCCCTTCAGTTTCCAGTTTCTAGACACTACAAAAAGGGCTGCCACAAACATTCTTGCACATGTGGGTCCCTTTCTCTCCTCTAAGATCTCTTTGGGATATAGGCCCAGTAGAAACACTGCTGGGTCAAAGGGTATGCACAGTTTGACAACTTTTTGAGCATAGCTCCAAATTGCTCTCTAGAATGGTTGGATCCGTTCACAGTTTCACCAACAATGTATTAGTGTCCCAGCTTTCCCACATCCCCTCCAACATTCATCGTTATCTTTTCCTGTCATTTTAGCCAATCTGACAGGTGTGTAGTGGTATCTCAGAGTTGTCTTAATTTGCATTTCTCTGATCAATAGTGATTTGGAGCAACTTTTCATATGACTAGAGATGGTTTTAATTTCATCATCTGAAAATTGTCTGTTCATATCCCTTGACCACTTATCTATTGAAGAGTGGCTTGAATTCTTATAAATATGAGACAATTCTCTATATATTTTAGAAATGAGGCCTTTATCAGAACCATTAAATGTAAAGATGGTTTCCCAATTTGATGCTTCCCTCCCAATCTTGTCTGCATTTGTTTTATTTGTACAGAAACTTTTTAACTTAATATAATCAAAATTATCCATCTGGTGTTCAATTAGGAGTTCCAGGTCTTCTTTGGACATAAATTTATTCCATCTCCACAGGTCTGAGAGGTAAACTATATTATGTTCCTCTAACTTGCTTACAAAGTCGCTCTTTATATCTACATCATGAACCCATTTAGATCTTATCTTGGTATGTGGTGTTAGGTATGGGTCAAGCCCTAATTTCTTCCACACTAGTTTCCAATTTTCCCAGCAGTTTTTGCCAAATAGTGAGTATTTATCCCAAAAGCTGGGGTCTTTGGGTTTATTGAACACTAGATTGTTAAGGTTATTGCCTAGGTTGTCCTGATGACCTATTCCGTGCCACTGATCGACTGCTCTATTTCTTATCTAGTACCAAACGGTTTTGATGACCGCTGCTTTATAATATAGTTTTAGATCTGGTACAGCAAGGCCACCTTCATCTGCCTTTTTTTTTCATTAATCCCCTTGAAATCCTTGACCTTTTGTTCTTCCAAATGAACTTTGCTACTATTTTTTCTAGATCTGTAAAATAATTTCTTGGAAGTTTGATTGGTATGGCATTAAATAAGTAGATTAGTTTGGGTAGTATTGTCATTTTTATTATGTTCGTTCTGCCTACCCATGAGCACTTAATATTTTTCCAATTGATTAGGTCTGATTTTATTAGTGTGGAAAGTGTTTTGTAGTTTAGTTCGTATAGTTTCTGACTTTTCCTTGGCAGATAGATTCCCAAATATTTTATCCTATGATCTGCTATTTGGAATGGAATTTCTTTTTGTATCTCTTGCTGCTGAACTTTGTTGGTAATATATAAAAATGCTGACGATTTATGTGGATTAATTTTGAATCCTGCCACTTTGCTAAAGTTGTGAATTGTTTCTAGTAGTTTTTTAGTTGAGTCTCTAGGGTTCTCTAAGTATACCATCATGTCATCTGCAAAGAGTGATAATTTGGTTTCTTCATTACCTACTCTGATTCCTTTTATCTCTTTTTCTTCTCTTATTGCTAAAGCTAACATTTCTAATACAATATTAAATAGTAATGGTGACAGTGGGCAGCCTTGTTTCACTCCTGATCTTATTGGGAATGGTTTTAGTTTGTCTCCATTACATATGATGCTTGCTGATGGTTTTAAATAGATGCTACTGATCATTTTAAGGAAAAGCCCATTTATTCCTATACTCTCTAACGTTTTTAATAGGAAAGGGTGTTGGATTTTATCAAAGGCTTTTTCTGCATCTATTGAGATAATCATATGGTTGTTGTTAATTTGGTTATTAATATAATTAATTTTGCTGATAGTTTTCCTAATATTGAACCAGCCCTGCATCCCTGGTATAAATCCTACTTGGTCATAGTGTACTATCCTGGGGGTGACTTTCTGTAATCTCATTGCTAATATCTTATTTAAAATTTTTGCATCAATATTCATTAGGGAAATTGGTCTATAGTTTTCTTTCTCTGTTTTCACCCTACCTGGTTTAGCTATCAGCACCATATGGGTCTCATAGAAGGATTTTGGCAGTATACCTTCTGTCCCTATTTTCTCAAATAGTTTGTGTAGTATTGGAATTAATTGTTCTTTGAATGTTTGGTAGAATTCACATGTAAATCCATCTGGTCCTGGAGATTTTTTCTTAGGGAGTTGGTCAATAGCTTGTTCTATTTCTTTTTCTAATATGGGAATATTTAAATAATTTATATCCTCTTCTGTTAACCTGGGCAGTCTATATTTTTGTAGATATTCCTCCATTTCATTTAGATTATCAAACTTACTGGCATAAAGTTGGGCAAAGTAACTCCTAATTATTGCTCTAATTTCCTCTTCATTGGAGGAAAGTTCTCCCTTATCATTCTTGAGACTAACAATTTGATTTTCCTCTCTCCTTTTTCTTATCAAATTAACTAAAGGCTTATCTATTTTGTTGGTTTTTTCATAGAACCAACTCTTAGTTTTATTTATTAACTCAATAGTTTTCTTATTTTCAATTTTATTAATTTCTCCTTTTATTTTTAGAATTTCCAATTTGGTATTTAATTGTGGGTTTTTAATTTGTTCTTTTTCTAGTTTTTTTAATAATAAGCCCAATTCATTGCTCTTTTCTTTCTCTATTTTATGCAAGTAAGTATCTAGAGATATAAAATTGCCCCTTATAACCGCTTTGGCAATACCCCACAAATTTTGGTATGTTGTCTCCTTATTGTCATTCTCCTGGATGAAATTATTGATTGTGTCTATGATTTGCTCTTTCACCCATTCATTCTTCAGGATTAGATTATTTAATTTCCAATTAACTTTTGGTTTATTTTCTCCTGGCCTTATATTGCATGTGATTTTTATTGCATCATGATCTGAAAAGGATGCATTTACCATTTCTGCCTTTCTGCATTTGATTTTAAGTTTTTTATGCCCTAATACATGGTCAATTTTTGTATCGGTTCCATGGACTGCTGAGAAAAAAGTAAACTCTCTACTGTCTCCATTCAACTTTCTCCATAGATCTATCATACCTAGCTTTTCTAACAATTGGTTTATCTCCCTAGTTTCTTTCTTGTTTATTTTGTGGTCTGATTTATCTAGTTCTGAGAGAGCAAGGTTGAGATCCCCCACTAGTATAGTTTGGCTGTCTGTTTCTTCTTGCATCTCTCTTAATTTCTCCCCTAGGAATTTGGATGCTATTGCACTTGGTGCATATATATTTAGTATTGATATTGCTACATTATCTATGGTACCCTTTAATAAAATATAGTTTCCTTCCTTATCTCCTTTGATTAGATCTATCTTGGCTTTTACTTGATCTGAGATAAGGATTGCTACCCCTGCTTTTTTTTGTCCACCTGAAGCATAATATTTTCTGCTCCAGCCTTTTACCTTCATCCTATATGTGTCACTATGTTTTAGATGTGTTTCTTGTAGATAACATATCGTGGGATTCTGGTTTTTAATCCAGTCTGATATCCGCTTCCGCTTTATGGGAGAGTTCATCCCCTTCACATTCACAGTTAGAATAAC
>JAJPUD010004792.1:87119-103724 GCA_023553655.1 Myrmecobius fasciatus | reverse complement strand
GTTCTTTGAATGTTTGGTAGAATTCACATGTAAATCCATCTGGCCCTGGAGATTTTTTCTTAGGGAGTTGGTTAGTGGCTTGTTCTATTTCTTTTTCTGATAAGGGGCTATTTAAATCATTTATATCCTCTTCTGTTAACCTGGGCAATCTGTATTTTTGTAGATATTCCTCCATTTCATTTAGATTATCAAACTTACTGGCATAAAGTTGGGCAAAGTAACTCCTAATTATTGCTCTAATTTCCTCTTCATTGGAGGAAAGTTCTCCCTTATCATTCTTGAGACTAACAATTTGATTTTCCTCTTTCCTTTTTCTTATCAAATTAACTAAAGGCTTATCTATTTTGTTGGTTTTTTCGTAGAACCAACTCTTAGTTTTATTTATTAACTCAATAGTTTTCTTATTTTCAATTTTATTAATTTCTCCTTTTATTTTTAGAATTTCCAATTTGGTATTTAATTGTGGGTTTTTAATTTGTTCTTTTTCTAGTTTTTTTAATAATAAGCCCAATTCATTGCTCTTTTCTTTCTCTATTTTATGCAAGTAAGTATCTAGAGATATAAAATTGCCCCTTATAACCGCTTTGGCAATACCCCACAAATTTTGGTATGTTGTCTCCTTATTGTCATTCTCCTGGATGAAATTATTGATTGTGTCTATGATTTGCTCTTTCACCCATTCATTCTTCAGGATTAGATTATTTAATTTCCAATTAACTTTTGGTTTATTTTCTCCTGGCCTTATATTGCATGTGATTTTTATTGCATCATGATCTGAAAAGGATGCATTTACTATTTCTGCCTTTCTGCATTTGATTTTGAGGTTTTTATGCCCTAACACATGGTCAATTTTTGTATAGGTTCCATGGACTGCTGAGAAAAAAGTAAACTCTCTACTGTCTCCATTCAACTTTCTCCATAGATCTATCATACCTAGCTTTTCTAACAATTGGTTTATCTCCCTAGTTTCTTTCTTGTTTATTTTGTGGTCTGATTTATCTAGTTCTGAGAGAGCAAGGTTGAGATCCCCCACTAGTATAGTTTGGCTGTCTATTTCTTCTTGCATCTCTCTTAATTTCTCCCCTAGGAATTTGGATGCTATTGCACTTGGTGCATATATATTTAGTATTGATATTGCTACATTATCTATGGTACCCTTTAATAAAATATAGTTTCCTTCCTTATCTCCTTTGATTAGATCTATCTTGGCTTTTACTTGATCTGAGATAAGGATTGCTACCCCTGCTTTTTTTTGTCCACCTGAAGCATAATATTTTCTGCTCCAGCCTTTTACCTTCATCCTATATGTGTCACTATGTTTTAGATGTGTTTCTTGTAGATAACATATCGTGGGATTCTGGTTTTTAATCCAGTCTGATATCCGCTTCCGCTTTATGGGAGAGTTCATCCCATTCACATTCACAGTTAGAATAACTAATTCTTTATTTCCTGCCAGCTTATTTACCCAAGTTATGTTTTCCCCTTCCCTTTCCCCTTTCTCCCTTCCCCCCTCCTCAGTACTTTGCTTTTGATGACCCCCTCCCCCAAACAATACTCCACCCTTTAGATCCCCTCCCCCCTGTTTTTACTCCTTTCCCCTGATTCTTCTATATTCCCTTGTATTAGTTTGTCCCTTACTTTTCCTCCTTTCCCTCCCACTTCCCTCTAGCAACAGACAAGTTTCTATGTGAAATCAAATGCCTTTTAGAGCCCAACCTGATGAGAGTAAGATTTACACAATGCTCATCTCCCTCCCCTTTTTCTCTCAATTATATTAGGTTTTCTTTGCCTCTTCAAGTGATTTTACCTTGTTTTTACCTCCTTTTTTTTAGATCTTATTTTACCACTTTTTCCCTCTTTTCCCCAGTATGACAACCTTTCCCCCTCTAGTTCTCTTTTTCATATTATCAAAGTAATATCTAGTTA
Organism: Myrmecobius fasciatus; assembly: GCA_023553655.1. NCBI lineage: Eukaryota > Metazoa > Chordata > Mammalia > Dasyuromorphia > Myrmecobiidae > Myrmecobius > Myrmecobius fasciatus. Next base: position 101,798 of record JAJPUD010004792.1, on the reverse strand, counting down.
ATTATACCCCCAAACTTTAAGTATCCCCCTAGTAAAAATAAAGTTCTCAAGAGTCCTTTCCTTTTTACCTTTTTATGCATCTCTTGAGTTCTGTGTTTGGATGTCGAATTTTTTGTTCAGATCCGGTCTTTTCATTAGAAATAGGTGAAATTCACCTATATCATTGAATGACCATCTCCTTCCCTGGAGGATAATGCTCATTCTAGCTGGATAAGTTATTCTTGGTTGTAATCCAAGTTCCTTTGCCCTTCGGAATATCTGGTTCCAGGCCCTTCGATCCTTCAGTGTGGAAGCTGACAGATCCTGTGTGATTCTAATTATTGATCCTCGGTATTTGAATTGTTTCTTTCTAGCTGCTAGCAGAATCTGTTCCTTGGTGCTATAGTCCTGAAATTTAGCCACGATATTCCTTGGGGTCTTAATTTTGGGGTCTCTTTCAGGAGGTGATCGGTGAATTCTTTCAATGGTGATTTTGCCCTTTGATTCTACAATCTCAGGGCAGTTTTCTTTCAGAATTTCCTGGAAGATAGTGTTTCGATTCTTTTTTTCATCATGGCTTTCAGGAAGTCCAATAATCCTTAGATTGTCTCTCCTAGATCTATTTTCCAAGTCAGTTGTTTTTCCTAGGAGATATTTCATATTTTCTTCTAATTTTTCATTTTTTTGTTTTTGTTTGACTGATTCTTCAAGTCTTAGTGAGTCATTCACTTGCATTTGTTCAATTCTTATTTTTAAAGTGTTGTTTTCTTCAGTTACCTTTTTAAGCTCCTTTTGTAACTGGCCAATTGAATTTTTTTGTTCATTGCACTCTTTTTCCACTTCACTAATTTTATTTTTCAATAAATTGGTGTCTTTTTCATATCTCTTTTTCAGGGCATCATATCCTTCTTGCAAGATATTGTATCCTTCTTGCACTGATTTCAGTTTATTTTCTCATTTATCCTCCAGCTCTCTTTTGAAGTTCTTTATGTAATCTTCCAGAAAGGCCTTTTGAAAAAGTGACCATTGATGGTCTTTAATACCTTCTTCTGGTATTTTGTCTAAAGGAACCTCAGGATCTGGGGTCATCAATTCTTTGCCTTGATAAAAGCTGTCTATGGTGAGAGCTCTCTTTTGCTTCTTCATTTTTTTAGACAGCGTGTATATTTCTCTAAGGTTTGGAAAAACGGAGGCTAAAGCTCTTTTGCCCTGGGGCACTTCAGCGAATTAATTTAAGGTGCTGGGCCGGTGGGGGCTAGGACTAAGTCCGAATTACTCCTTAAACAAGGCAAGTCTGCCAGAACAGCTGCCCCCAATCAGGGCAGAGTGTCCCGAGTGCCTCAGATAAAGTCCAGGTGTTTGGAATTTGGAGTTTGGAGTTTGGAATTTCTGCCAGGATGAGCTGAGCTGAGTCCCACCCTCACTTCCGGCCTACACAGGAGTCGTCTATTTATCGCTCTGTCCGAGTTAGACAAACCTGATATGAAGTTCTTCAGAAAGCAGTGTCCAAATATTTCTGAGTTTGTTGACTTGAAGATCAGTTCAGAGGCTTATTTTGTTGTTGATTTGAGAGAAGATTGGAGGAGAGGCAGAGAGTCACCTTTTCACTCCGCCATCTTGGCTCCGCCCCCCCCGCCTCTCAAGTGAGAGTTTTTTTAATGATGGGGGAGACATGGGTGTGTGTGTAGGTAGCAGAGCAGAAAACCATAGATAGCAAGAAATGGAAGATAACAGAAAGAGAGATGATGATAGTGGGAGAAATCTCTAGGAGTGAAGAGGAAGAAGGATAAATGATGAAGGGTTTGCCTTTGCAAGGAGAAGGGACATCTCAATCTGAAACTGGAATGAAAGAGAGAATGGAGGATATGGCTGAGTGATATGAAATGAAGAGGAAGGAAGAAGACAGAACTGTTTTGTGAAAACACATAGAGGAAAGAGTATCCAGGAGGAGAGGGTGATCAACAGTGTCAAACACTTGCAGAGTTTGAAAATTAAGAGGTCACTAGTAATTTGCAGGAAAAGAAGTTTCAGTTGAGTGAGGAGACTAGGAGCTAGTCTGCAAAAGATCGAAAAGGTCAGGAAGTAGTTGCAGTGAGTATAAACAGCTTTTGGGGGATTTGGCTATGAAAAGGAGAAAAGATCTAAGATGGGCTTTGAAGAATTATGAGGTTTATTGATGGGTTTTAAAGAATGAGACTTGGGAATGTTTGTAGGGAGTAGGGAAAAATTGGTAAATAGAAATAGGTTAAAAAGGGAGGGATGCAAAGACCCCAGCTTCTGGGATAAGTACTCACTATTCAGCAAAAACTGCTGGGAAAACTGGAAACTAATGTGGGAGAAATTAGGGCTTGACCCATACCTAACACCACATACCAAGTAAGATCTAAATGGGTTCATGATCTAGATATAGAGTGATATTGTAAGCAAATTAGAGGAACATAGTATAGTTTACCTCTCAGACCTGTGGAGATGGAATAAATTTATTTCCAAAGAAGATCTTGAATTCTTAATTGAACACCAGATAGATAATTTTGATTATATTAAGTTAAAAAGTTTCTGTACAAACAAAACTAATGCAGACAAGATTAGGAGGGAGGCATCAAATTGGTAAACCATCTTTACATGTAATGGTTCTGATAAAGGCCTCATTTCTAAAATATATAGAGAATTGACTCATATTTATAAGAATTCAAGCCACTCTTCAATAGATAAATGGTCAAGGGAAATGAACAATTTTCAGATGATGAAATTAAAATCACTTCTAGTCATATGAAAAGGTGCTCCAAATCACTATTGATCAGAGAAATGCAAATTAAGACAACTCTGAGGTACCACTACACCCCTGTCAGATTGGCTAAAATGACAGGAAAAGACAATGACGAATGTTGGAGGGGATGTGGGAAAGCTGGGACACTAATACATTGCTGGTGGAACTGTGAACGGATCCAACCATTCTGGAGAGCAATTTGGAACTACGCTCAAAATGTTATCAAATTGTGCATACCCTTTGACCCAGCAGTGTTTGTATTGGGCCTATATCCCAGAGATCTTAGAGGAAGGAAAGGGCCCCACCTGTGCAAGAATGTTTGTGGCAGCCCTTTTTGTAGTGGCTAGAAACTGGAAACTGAATGGATGCCCATCAATTGGAGAGTGGCTGAATAAATTATGGTATATGAATGTTATGGAATATTATTGTTCTGTAAGAAACGATCAGCAGGACGATTTCAGAGAGACCTGGAGAGACTTGCATGGACTGATGCCGAGTGAAATGAGCAGAACCAGGAGATCATTATACACAGCAACAACAGTATTACATGATGATCAATTCTGATGGACATGGCTCTCTGCAACAATGAAATGTTTTAAACAGTTCCAATTGTTCAGTGAAGAAAGCCATATACACCCATAGAGAGATGTGAAATGTGGACCACAACATAACATTTTCATGCTCTCGATTGATGTTTGCTTACATTGTGTTTCCTTTCTCTGATTTTCTTTTCTTGTAGATACAATTTTTCTTGCACAACAATGATAAGTATGGAAATATGTATACATATATTCGACTTGTCAAGTATTTTAACATAATTAACATGTAGTGGACTTCCTGCCATCTAGGGGAGGGGAGGGGACTGGGGGGAAAATTTGTAATGGAAAGCTTTGTAAAGATCAATGCTGAGGAACTACCCATACATATGTTATGCAAATAAAAAGCTTTAATAAAAAAAAAAAAGGGAGGGATGGTTAAAGAGGGAACAGGAATCAGCTGGAGAAGATGTAAAGAGATGGGATAGACAATACATATGAAAGAGATTAGCCTTGGTAAAGAATGGAGGATATTATGGAGGCATTGTGAGAGACAAAGAATGAAGAAGAAACAAAAATAAAAAGCAATACTAAATAATTCTATTAAGGAAAATAAGAGCATACCAAAATTTGTGGAATACAACTAAAGTAGTCATAAAGTCTGAACCATTATATTAATAAAAGAAGATAACAGAAAACCAATAAACTGAAAATGTAACTAAAAGTATATAAAATATACAAGTACAAATAGGTTGTTTGAAAAAAAACCCAAAATAAACAAAAAGACCATTTAATTAAATAATGAAATTAAGAACTTTTTAAAAACAGATAAATCATTTGATTTTTAAAAAAGAAAGGAAAACCAAATAACCAAAATCACAAAGGAGATTGGGAGAATTCAAAATGAAAGAAGATGAAATATATATATATATGTATATATATATATGTCTATATCAGAAACTATTGTACCAATTTCATTATCAACAGCGCTGCCAATTTAAGTGAAATGGATATTTTCTATTTTACCACAATACAAGATAATCAAATGAATAAAACAAGAAATAGAAAATATAAACAATCTGACCCCAAAATAGAAATTTAGTAAGACACAAATGAACTAACTCTCAAAGAAAAAACCCAATGGGATTTACAAGTGAATAAAAAAAAATTCAGGAATAGCTCCTATGCTATATAACTCATTTGCAAAAATAGAGAAAGAAGGTAGCATAATTAAACTCCTCTTATGAGACAAATATGTTCCAAGAAGAAACATAGAAAAGACTGAATATGAGAGAGCAATATAAATATTAACACAAAAAGATTAAATCAAACTTTAGCAAAAAGGTTTTAGCAGCATATTCAAGAATTATTCACTATTAGCAATTTAGATTCATGATAGGAATAAAAGGATATTTTAACATTTCAAAAGCTATAAAAATAACAAAAATAAATAACAAAATGAACAAAAAACAACATTAATAGACAATGGGAAAAAATCTTCAAAAAAAGTACTGCATTCATTTTATGTCAATAATACAAATGAGGTTAAAAAACATAAGAATAAAAGAACCTCTTCTAAATGTAATCAAAAGCATCTACCTAAAACTAAAAGCTAACCAACTGTATTTGTAATGGAGAGATGATAAAAACTTTCCCAAAATTAAGAGGAGCATAACAAGATTGCCCATTGTATTTACAATTCTTAGATCCAGTGCTAGAAATGTTAATCATAACAATGAAGCAAGAAAAATAAATTGAGGGGATAAGTAGAGGTCAAAAGTTTACAAAATTATCTCTGTTTAAAAATGATATGATATGTTTAGAGAACCCAAGAGAATCAACAACAAAATTAATTGAAATAAAAATTTCAGTAAAGTAGTAGGATATCAAATAAAATCGCAAAAATCATCAGCCTTTTTGTATATTACTAATAAAATTCAAGAAGAAAAGATAGTAAGATAAATTCCATTTAAGACACTTGGGAATTAATTTACCAAGATAGGTATCTTGGTACATTTTGTTTATTTGCTTGTTTATTTATTCACCTATCTAACTCTATCTATCTTTCCATTCATCTATTTTTATTTATTCATTTATTTAATCATTCCTTAGTTCATTTCTTTATTTATAGGACATCTGATACCTTCATATTCAAACTATACAACAAAGCAATAATTATCACAGTTATATGATACAGGATAAAAAAAATTAGAAAAGAAAGTATGCAAGACCTAGAAATAAGTACATATAGGAATCAGTGTTTGATAAACCCAGGTACATGAAATACTGGAGAGAGGATTCTTCATTTGATAAGAATTGTTAAGAGAATATGGAGTGAAATCTGTTGAAACATCAGTTTAAATCAGCATCTTATACTTTATTCAGCAATAAATTCCAAATTTTGAAATTATCTAATAGGTCATATCTTTTGCAATAATGGAAAAGGTGTATATATATATATGTACATATATATTATATATATATATATATAAAACTAAGCACAGGACAGACAATATTATTAAAGACAAATTGACAATTTTGATTACATGAAATTTAAAAGCTTTTAAACAAAGTCAATTCAACTAGCATCAGAAGAAAAGATAAGAAATGGAAAAAAATCTTAGCATTAAATATTTCTGATAAAACTCCATAGATAGTGAATTTACTATAATTTAAGAGATTAAAAGTCAGTCCCCAATAGATATATGGTCAAAGTATATGAACAATTTTCAAATGAAATACAAACTCTCAATAACCATGTAGAAAAATGACAAAAAAATCATTAATCAGAGATATACAAACTGAAGTAACCCTGAGGCATCATTCTTATACTCAGCAAATTAGCAAAGATGGAAAAAAGAAAAGCTCACCAAGGTCAAGTGGGAAAAGCAGCCATGCTAATACACTGCTGAGAAAGCTCTGGACTGATTTTTCTATTATACAAAACTCACAATTATTCAAGAAAAGTTGGTAAACTATTCATATCCTTTAGCCCCAAAATTCTGAAACAGAACTTTATATCCCAGCAAAGTTTTTGACAACAGGAAAAGACTCTTACATACAAAAATAATTTTAGTAAAATTATTTGTAATAACAAAAAGCTAGAAATAAAATATGCCTCCAACAATTGGGAACGGTGGCATAGGGATGTAATGGGATAATACTATGCTATAAGGAATGAAGAAAATGAAGAATTCAGAGAAACATGGGAAGATTTGTATGAAGCAATGCAATGTGAGAAAAGAGCACCAAAAAGAACAAATTACATAATAATTATTGGTATTGTTGTTTGGTCACTTTTTTTTCAGACATGTCTGATACTTTGTGACCCCGTTTGGAGTTTTCTTGGCAAAGACACTGGAGTGGTTTACCATTTCCTTCTCCTTTACAGATGAGGAAATTGAGGCACACAGGATTAAGTGACTTTTTTTAGGGTCACAAAGCTACTAAGTTTATGAGGCCAGATTTGAATTTATCAAGAGGAGTCTTCCTGATCCCAGCCCTGATGTTCTATACACATAATGTCTACAACAATAGAAATGTAATTAGCATATAAAGACAAAAAACAAACAAAAAACAAACAAAACAAACCCAGCAGTATTTTCATCACTAAGATAAAGATACTGGACTAGATGGCCTCTGAGGTCCTTCCCTCAAGAGATACCTATGCTCTTAAGGTCTAAAACATAGTAGGTAACAGTTCTGTATTCTGTTTTGAGGAGCACTCAGCTATTGTTTTTAATTGTGGATGCTACTTTTTAGGAGGAACATTGACAAGTTGGAGCAGATCCAGAAGGGGAGGACCAGGATGGAATAGGAAGGACCTGGAAATATTTGGCTTGAAGAAAAGATAATTTATTGGAAAACTGATTGCTGTCGGTGGAAGAGGGGTTCCCTTAGCTCTAGAGGAAAGAACTAGGAACAATGGTAGAAAATTATAAAAGAATTTCCTAAAATTTGAGGGGTCATCTAGGTGGCTCAGTGGATAAATTACTGGATCCAAAGTCAGGAAAGCTGATTTTTCTGAGTTCAAATCTGGCTTCAGGCACTTTCTAGTTGTGTGACCCTGAGCAAGTCCCTTAATCCCATTTGCCTCAGTCTCCTCATCTGCAAAATGAGCTGGAGAAGGAAATGGCAAACCACATCAATATCTTTGCCAAGAAAACCCCAAGTGGGGTCACAAAGAGTAGGGCACAACTAACCAACAAAATTATCCAGAAATGGAATGGGCTTCTTGGAGAAGAAAATGAGTTAACTCTACTTGAGACCTCTAGACAACCGTGTCTGCTTCACTAAGGTCTCCCACAGAGATAATAGATGCTATTACTGAATGTTTAAGAGCCAAATGGAGTTTGTGGAAAAGGGCAATTTGGTATGGAAGTTTTGAGTTACAGTTGTGACTGTCAGTCTTTAACATGCGTCTCCCTATGGATTCAAGGGAAGTATGTGTTTTTAATCTTTGATCTTTGAGGATGTATGAAAATAAATACAGAGAAGGAAATCTTATAATAACTGTCTCAAAACTGTTATTTTGCAAAGAAGCATAAAAATTCCATGAAGAGTTTGCAAGGAATTAACAATTTGCTACACAGAGGTAAAGGGATAACCTACTCTTTGTTGGAAACATTATAAAAGGAATTTCTGTGCAAGTATGCATACATACTTTAAAGGTTAATCTTTATTAATCTTTATTAATTTATAATTAATTTATAAATTTATTAATATTAACTTTTTAGTAAGTCTAGACAATCAAAATAACTTCTGGATCTCATCTGCTTCCATGGATGTAATTGATCATTTAAGATAATGATCCAATTCTTACAGAGGACTCCAGAATCTATATATCTAGCCCAAATATTTCTTTTAAATTTCAGTCCCACAGAGACAACTTTTCAGCCAATTTAGGGCTATAATAGAAAGAATACTAGGTTTGGAGTTCAGAAGAGGAGGACGTGGATTCAAATCTCACCTCTGACATGTATTGTCTAGGTGACCTTGGCAAATCACTTAACTCCTCTGAGCCTCAGATTCCTTATCTATAAAATGAGGGAGTTGGATTAGATGGTCTCTGAGGTCCCTTTCAGGCCTAGGTTCTCATATGTAAATTAGAACTCATCTTACCTCTTAACTGAGCCTTCTTTGAACATTCTAATTTAGGTTCAGGACATCCCCATCTTCCTGATTCAGCGGGTTTTTAACTTTGGCATCCACCCTTTCTCTTTCTTCATTCTCAATTCCATGACATTTGGTACTCCCATGGCCACCACCCCAATTCAGGCCCTCATCACCTCAGGTCTGGGCTATTTTTCTAGCCTCTTAATGCATTTACTTTTATTCTCTCCCTTCTTTCTCCACATAACTGAAAATCCGACCATGTCTCTTCCTTGTTCAAAAAGCTGGATCCCTATTATGTCTAGGATCATATCCCTCAGCCTATCATTTAAGGCTGTTTATAGTCTGGCTCCAGATGACCTTTCCTGTTTTATTGCAAACTACTTCTCCTAGGACAGTAATGTCAAACTAAATAAAAATGGCCACTAAACCTTAGGAATCTCTGTGGTGGCATTATTGATTTTGAAAACTACATATTAATATTATTTATTTGTTCTATTGTATTGTTGTTCTATCGTATTATTGTATTGTATTTTTATATATTTTGTTAAAATATCTTTTGTACTATGTTTTAATTTTTAAGTATCTTTGATATCTCTGCTGTAAGGCACTCAAGTTTTTAATTTGGTAAACATTTATTAAGCACCTACTATGTGCTAGGCACAATGCTGAACACTGGGGATACAAAAAGGCAAATCTGGCCGCAGAAGCTCCCCAGGTGTGTGATCACTTAAGGCCTTTTGCCAAGAAAACCCCAAATGGGGCCATGAAGAATCAGGCATAACTGACATAACTGAGCAACAACAAACACAATTAGTACAAGACATAGTCTTCTAGGAAAAGTGCAAAGTATTCTCAAAGCAAAGGAGAGAGGAGAGGGAGGTGGTGACAGTTCTATTGACATTGAACTTGTACAGGGAAAGAGTTGCAGGGAAGGCTTCATAATGTGTACATTCATCAACCTTCCCCAATCCAACTTCTTGTCTTTTTCAAGGGCACCATTGTTCTCTCAAGTCATCTGGGTTGTTTGGTCTTAAAAATTGTTATCTTTTCATTTTTATATCGCAATTATTTTCTGGATATACTTCTTCCCATCCTGCAATCAATGAATCTTCCTTTGTCACAAAGAAAAGAGTTAAATAAATTTTACCAACACAGTAATTATTTCTGATAGCATATGCAATGTTCTGAACCCATAGTCCCTCATCTCTGAAAGGAACAAAGGATGATGATGCATTTTTAAAAATCTCTACTTGAGGGCCAGAACAATTTCACAGATTACAACTTCATTTAAAGTATTATAGTCATTGTATATGTTGTCCTTCTGGGTCTATTTATTTCAATCTGCATTAGTTCATAATGTCTCCTTGTATTTTTCTAAATTTTTCATATCTATCATTTTTTGACACAATATGGGATCTTTATCTCTGTCTTTGACCTCCTTGAGTTAAGTGTCTAACAGTAGTATTTCTGAATCAAAGGGTAAGAGCAGTTTAGAGACTTCTTTCCATACCCTTTAAGTCATAGGATCTAGAGAGGCCAACTAGTCCAACCCTCTCATATTGCAGATGACAAAACTAAGGCCCAGAGAGTTTAAACAATTTTATTAAGAAGTGAAAATCAGATATGGGATTTGAACTCAGGGTCTCTGGTTCTAGAGCCAGTGTTATTTTTACCATGTAACCAGTCAAGTCCCTTCCAGCTCTGTGACTCTGAGTGAGACTTGATGATCTTTTAGGCCTCCTTTCCCTGGACATTCTGATCTGAGATTTTGTCAGTCAATGGGACTGACTTTTGCCTATGAATTGGAGATTAAGGGTGGAAAAAGTAGGGTGTGGTGGGCTGGAGAAAGGGAAAAGGAAAACAGAGAGACACAGACAGAGAGACAAGAGCCAGAGACAGAAAGAGAGAGAAACAGAGACCGAGAAAGAGAGACAGAGAGGAGACAGAGACAGAAACAAAGAGACAGAGACAGAGAGAGAGGAGACAGAGAGACAGAGAAACAGAGAGGAGACAGAGACAGAAACAGACAAAGAGACAGAGACAGAGAGAGAGGAGAGAGACAGAGAGAGAGGAGAGAGACAGAGAGAGACAGAGACAGAGAGAGACAGAGAGACAGAGACAGAGAGGAGACAGACAGAGACAGAAACAGACAAAGAGACAGAGAGAGAGAGAAGAGAGAGAGACACAGAGAGACAGAGACAGACAGACAGACAGACAGGGAGAGAGAGAGGCAGAGAGAGAGAGACAAAGAAAGAGAGAGAGAGAGACAGGGAGAGAGAGAGAGACAGAGAGACAGAGAGGAAACAGAGAGACAGAGAGAGAGGAGAAAAAGAGAGAGGTGAGGGGGAGGGAGACAGAGGGGAGGGAGAAGAGAAGAGGAGACTTAGTAGAGGCAAGGGAAGGACAAGAAGGAGAAGAAGAAGCCGGGAGGAGTGGGAGAAGTGACACACGGATGGATGCTGCCTCAGGTTTTTCCTGCATTCAGCAGTCAGTTCTTCCTAGAGGGGAAAGGGAAACCAGGAGCTGGGATCAGAGGCGAGCCGAGAGGTGGGAAGACAGGCCCAGTCCTGCACCCCAGGCCCCACACTTGGCCCGGCTCACGCAGGGGCTGCTTTTCTCTAGCTCTGGGGACACTGGGCCTAATGAGCACTCAATCAGAACGGCCTCCTGCCCCTTCCCCTTTTTGTCCTCCTGTCCCTCAGAACAAGCGTCCTGGGCTCTTGGGCCTGTCACACGATGGGCCCAAAAGACTGTTGGGGTGGCCGTGGGGCCCATCTGCCTGCTGACTTAGCGTTAGCCCAGGCGGCAGCGTGGGCCCTGCCTGCCACCTACTGGCTCACCATTTTCTGTGATTCCTTTAAGAAGGAATAAATAGCATTAGAGACCCCTTAGCCCAGGAGAGGGGCATTTCAGTAGGAAATGTAATATTCCCTCCTCACCAACAGCTGTCACTGCCTGAAGAGAGTGGTTCAATGGAAAGAGTGCTGGTGTGGGAGCCATCAGATCAGGAGACTGAGGTTCTAATCCTGCCTTTGAATGTGTGGCCCTGAGAAATCCAGTTAACCTTTCCTGGTCTAGTTTCCCCATCTGTAAAAGGAGTGGGGGAAGGCCTCTCAGGGTCCTTCTAACGCTAGATCTATGATCCTATGGCTTGGTTTTAGTCCCAGCTCTGATATTTCAATCCATCCATCTACCCAGAAGCATTTATTAAGTACCAACTGTATGCCAGGCATCATGCTAAATGCTAGGGATATAAATACAGAAAAGGAACAATCCCTTTTCACTGGGAGCTTTTGTGGTCCTTATAACTAGCTAGGTCTGGGCATTTCTCTTAGCCTGCCTGAGCCTCAGTTTCTTCACCTCTAAAAGGAGGATATTAATACTGGCCTTTCTGTCTCACGGGATTGTTGCAAAGAAATTCTTTATAAACTTTACAAAGCAGTATATAAATGTGAGCTATTTTTATAGTGCAGGCAAATTTCTTTCCAGCCCTAAGGCTGGAATGAGCTAGATTTTGGCAAAGGATGGCAGTGGGGGGAAGGATATTTCACTAGCCCAGAAGTTAGTGAGTTCCTCCTCACTGGGGGTCTTTAAGCAAAGGCTGCCCGACCACTACTTGTATGTGCTGGTGGCTTTCCTTGATGGGGGGCCTCAGGGTACAATGGAAAGGAAATAAACATTTACATAGTGCCAACTTTGTACAAATGTTACCTCATTACCTCTCTGTAAAGTAAGGCGCCATTACGATCCCCGTTTTACAGGGAGGAAATGAGGCAGCCGGTTAAGTGCTTGGCCCAGGGTCACACAGCTAGTGTCTGAAGAAGGATTTGCACTCAGTTCCTCCTGTCTCTAACCACTGGGCCATCTAGCTCCTGTCCCTCTTCCTCCACTGTTGGCCAGTGGTGTAGTGACACAGGTTCTGAGCCACAGCCAGGGATTCTGCTATTTCTCGTGTTGCTCCAGCCCTACAGCTTCTGCATCCTCAGGCTGTTGCCCAGACCATCCTCAGAGGAGATGGAGGAGGCCATCACCTGTAAACTCCAGCACTCCTGGGTCCTCTGCCACTGGATGGCCAAGCTGTCAATCAGCCCCCCTCCCACTCACCAACAAGCAAACAACCAATTAAAACCAGCGACTGGCTGGCTAGCTGCTGAAAGGCAGACAGAAATGACCCTGGTAGACTGAAGGCCCGGAACAGCTTCCACCATAACATGATTGTGGGCCTGCAGCTGTTTCTGAGGCCCCATTAGTCCCAAATTCCTGCCAATTAGCCTTTCCTCTGCATCTTGGGACAGTTAATTGTGGTGGCCATAATTTCCCCTCTGGCACTGACTTTCTCCTCAGAAAAAAATTTACAGTGGCATTTAAAGTACCTAGAATTTAAAGCTACCTCCATACCTAACTCCAATCACCTCCTTAGTTTATTCTCCGTTACTCTCCTGTTTGCCTTTTTGTTTCTGGGAAATGGAACCATACACTAGCTCTTCATCACAATCACAGACATTTCATCTCCAGCCTCCAGATCTTTGCAGTCAGTCCTGATTCCGTGTCTAGAATAAGCTTCCTCCTCATCTTGCCTTTCAGGATCTTTTCTTGCTTGCTGGGCCAGGTTGCCTGATTTCTTAGTAATTCCTCTCTCCTTACATTATCTGGTATTTCCTCCTCTGCGTTTTCATATTGTTTCCCTCTGCTGGATGGAAACTCTTTGCATTGCCTTTGTATTCCCTGGTGCTTGGGCAGTGATGTGCATGTAGTAAATTGTTAATGAAGGCTTGTTGAGCTGAGTTTCAAGCATCAGTGAGACAGAAATCTAAAAGAGTCAAAATAGTATTCGTATTTTTCTCTGAATTGCTCCATGGACCTTTTAGGGCAAGCCATGACCTCTCTGAGCATCTGTTTCTCTGTTCTGCACAGTGAGACCATAGTATGCTTATGAATGCCTCACAAATAATAAAATCGTTTCATTTTGGGAAAAGCTAGGCAGGAGCAGGCACAGGGCATATTGAGTTGTTATATGTCCATAAACAAAGGTCAAACATCATTTTGGCAACTTCCCAAGACTTGGTAGATGGCAGAACAGAATTTTGCAGCTTGCAGATCGCTAGAAGTGGGCTGTCACTTGGGTCTTGGGACTTTGCTTTCCTCTTTGTTAAGGTGGCCTTCGTTGTCTTCAGAGCTTAAATAAAAACTGAAGCAATATTCCTTCTCCCTTTCCTAGGTAGAAGTGTTTTTGGAGGCCGTTTGAGACCTGCTTCCTGGCTTCATAGAAAGGGGTACTCGGTAGGGAACAGGCTGAGAAGGTGATGTGTGTGCTGGGGGTGTGGCTGCTAGAGAGAGAAAACATGCTTAGTTCAGTTTTTTTTTTTTTTTTTTTTTTTTGTGGCTGAAGGATTGCTAGTGCTTCAACCTCCTGTAGCAAAGCTCCAGCTGCCCCACCTTAGTTGTTTGTTTTTAACTTTTTCATTAAATCATAGAATTTAGAGCTGAAAGGTACCCTGCAAATGATCTAAATGTGGAAGTTCATCCTCACAGAGGTTAAATGATTTTTCCTGAGTGTGATTGGATAACCCAGTAGGGATTTGAAAGTCTGGTCCTATGACACTTAATCTAAGATTCTTTCCATTAAACCAAAGAAAGGAGGATCCCAAAGATGAATCCCCTTTATTCCATTTTGCCTGAATTTGAGCTCCTTGGAGCATTGTCTCTCATCCAGGGGGAAATGTCTCTCGAGTTTGTAGACTCAGTTTTCATTCCTTTTCTCAAACCAGGGAACAGAAGAGCTATATTGATCTGTGGCTGGGAGAATGTTCCTGAACTGGAGGAGCCAGAGTTATGAACTGACTGGGAGTAAGTGCACAATGGGGAAGTCTTCCTAATGGGGCTCTCCACATAGTTAACAATGTAATTGACGGGTGATTAAAATGCAGATCTGTCACATAACATTGACTGGGCTAGATAAACTCCTGCTTTATGGATGTCCCCTTAGGGACTTTCCAAGTGGAAAGCCAGAAATCCTATAATCCAGGGGGTCCAGGAATTATAGGAAGCCCCCTCTGCCTACAAAACAGCCAGAGAAAGATAAAAAGTCCCGGAGCAGCGCATGGGTGGCAGTGTGTATGATGGAAGGAGCCTTGCTCACAGATCTGGGGCTGGGGCTGGGGCAGTTCTGAGGTCATCTAGTCTGACACCTTTGCTTTCTGATTTTTAATTGATGAGGAAAAGCAGTTTCAGAGAAGGTAAATGAATGACCCAAAATCCCATAGGTAACTCAGAAGCAGAGTT
>JAJPUD010004792.1:0-87109 GCA_023553655.1 Myrmecobius fasciatus | reverse complement strand
AGCTCTAATGTTCTACATTAAAGCAAAATCAATTGTTTCTCCACTATAAATGATGACACTGTAAAATTTCTAGTCATAACTCAGGTGCTTTAAACCAAGTTAAAGTTACCTTATATCCAAAGAAAAGTATCTTTAGAAAATATTAATTCTTGGATAGAGCTTTGGTATGATTTGGTATATTTGTATTTGAGTCAAAACTCAAATGTTATGGCTCCGATACAGGGCAGATAGAGCATTGGGCCTGGAATCAGGAAGATCTGAATTCCAATTTTCCCTTAGACTAGCTGTGTAACAGATCCTGGGCAAGTCACTTAACCCAGTTTGCCTCAGTTTCCTCATCTGTCAAATGAGCTGGAGAAGGAAATGGCAAATCACTGCAGTATCTTTGTCAAGAAATCCCAAAGCAAGGTCATGAAGAGTCAGATGCAGCTGAAATGACTGAACAACAACAACAAAAGCCTGATATATAGCCTAATGACTGACCTGCAGCAGTAGGGGGAGGACAGAGGGAACCAGGGAGCAGGGCTTCCGACCACACTCTCTGGCAGTTGAACACACTTTGTTAGAGCATGTATTATACCTCAATACATTCTAGAGGCTGGAAATTTAAGCAGAACATGACTCCACCCATGCCTTTAGGGGGCTTGGTGGCTCATGGGGATGTAGGAAAACATTAGGAGTGAGGCATAAATGTAACCAGAGGTAAGAGATCTAGATTCTCATAGCAACGCTGACATTTTACTTTATGCCAAGTAAAGAGCTATAATCATCTGTGGCTTCTCTCTGGGCTTCAATTTACTCTTCAGCAAAATGAAAACCTAACACTTGGACTGCCTTCCTTGGGGAGATCTTCCCTTCATCCAAGTCCCTCCTTTTTCAGATGAAGAAACAGGTTCAGGAAGGCAAAGAGATTTATTCAATGTCATACGGGAACAATTCGATTTAATAAACATTTATTAAGCACCTAATGCATACCAGGAACTGTGCTAAGTGTTGGAAATACAAAAAGAGGCAAAAGGTGAGTCTCTGTCCTTAAGGAACTTACAATCGAAAGAGTGGGGTGAAGAGACAATAGGAAAACAAAAATATACAAAGCAAGTTATAAGAATAAATAGGAAATAAGGAAGAGTGGGAAAGCACTGGAATTCAGGGGGGAATTGGGGAAGACTTCCTGTAGGAGGTGGGAGTTTAGGTGGGACTTGAAAGAAGGAAGGTCAGAGTGGAGGAGGGACAATACTCCCCAGAGCCTAGAGACCAGATTTCAGCACAGGCTCTAGCACTCCCTGTGCCAGGGCACTTTCCATTATATCTATTTTCTTTATTTTCAGTGTTTCTAGGGAACTCTGGGCAGGAATTAGTCTGAGAGCTTTTCTCTAGACAATGCCTTGCTTTGGTGAGAAATTAATGCATGCTTTTAGGTGATGATAGGATGGATTATAAGCAAACAGGAGAATACCTGGTGTAGTGGAGATAATGCTGAATATGGAGTCAGAGAAGCTGGGTTGGGTTCCAGATCTCAGCTCTGTCATCATCCATGTGAATTTGGGAAAGTCCCTTTACTTGGTTGGGACACAATTTCCTTTTCTAAGGAATCAGACTAGATCATTTCTAAGGTCCCTCTGATTAAATCCTATAAATCTATAAAAAGGGAGAAGCAAAGTTCCTTGGAACTACCTTATCCTGGAAAACACACTTCATCTTTCTGTGAATCAGTTTCCTCATCTGTAAAGTGAGGGATACTACAGTTTAAGGACATGGAAAGGCTGAGGGCACATCTAGGGTGGTAAAGAGCTCTAAGTATATGCTATCTGATGATCAGTTGGAGGAACTGGGGGATATTGAGTCTGGAGAAGACTCTGAGGATAGGGTGAGGGGGACATGTTAAGTTTCTAAGAATTTAAAGGTCTGGCACAAGGTACTAGACTTCTGTTTGACTGTCAAGGGTCAATGGATGGAAATTGCAAATAAACAAGTTTAAAATTGATTTTAGGAAAAAACTTTCCAACAAGGAGAGCAGTCCAAATGGGTTGCCGGAGGTGTTGCCTTGCCTCTTCTGGGAGTTTCTTCAGTTAGAGGCTGGATGACCACTTAAGTGAGTCTGTTTAGTGAAGATTCCTCTAGTGTATGGCTGCTGAAGTTTCTTCCAACTCTCCAGTTCTGTGATCATTGTGTCTCTGGAGACAGAAGACCTGGATTCAGATACTGCTATCTTGGTGCACATCTATTTTGTTCATTTTGGACAAGTCACTTCACTCTCTGGGCTTCATCTATGAAGTGAGGATATTAGATTAGATGACCTGTAAGATTCTTTCTAACTCTGTATTCCTCTGGTCCTACATCACAGGTAAGAACAGTAAGTTTCCCATTTTCGCGATATATACAACTTCTATGTACCAAAGTACTAAGGAGTACCCATCTTAATAGTCCTGGGATGGTAGCAACATCTTTGAACTGGCCAAAGGAATTTGACTTTACCAACCAAATGGGTGGGTGAACCTCATGCATTGCCAGGCGAGTCAAATCTGGTCAATCTATTTTTGGCTGCAGCTTGGAAAAAGCCAGGAAGCCTTTCTTCCAGCAGCAGAAGGCCCTGAACTAAGCAACCAGGGTGATCTGGTCTATGCTAACCTAGAGATGGTCACATCTTCAACACTACAAATGGGCTACATTGTTACCTGAGATGGCTTTTGCCAACTGATGTGATCAGTGGGCAACTAAAATCAGGCTGTGCAGGAGATAGGGGGCAAATAATGAGAGATGGCTAAGTGGATAGGTTTCCAGACCACAGGGTCCAAACAGCCACTGGTGGATGTCTTGGAAAATTGAGAAGAAAGAGATAATTTAAGGTAAGCATACCTGAGGTCCTGGGGAGTGTGAGAAAGATGCCATTTGGCTTCCTAGCTCTTTCTTGGCCCCCAATTCCACCTTTTGCTCTGCTCTGTTCTCTCTGGTAATTGTCTGAATGAAGCTTACCAGGCCTCTGCCTCATCAGTGTTATCTATATGGCACCAGATGTATCTGGCTCCTGAGAACTGAATACATCTTCTTGCCCAAAAGGAATCTGGCGTAGATAAATACAGGGCACTCTCAGTCTTAAATGTTCCAGGATGGTTATCAAAAGCCAGAGAAATAGAAGGGAAGGGAGACTTCAGGAAAAAAAAAAAGCTTTCAAGGGAAGACAGTATAAACTTGAATAGTTTCGAATTTGTATGGAAGTGGGTGTTTTTCCCTTCCTTGCCAATCTGAAGGTCTTGGATCTCATTAATTGAAATATGAAATTTGTTAGACTAAAATGGAAGATTAGACTTGCTTCTATTTGGCCTCAGAAGACAGAATTTGGAGTGGGAGAAATTTGCACAGAGGAAAATTTTGACTCTTGTTAGGAAAAAACAAAACAAAACAAATTTTCTATATCTTAGAACTGGCCAGAAATGGACTGGCCTTCTCCAGGAGATAGTGGGGGCTCTGTTGATGACTGTCTTCCAATGTAGTATGGATGTCCATTTATAATAGTCACTGCAGCTCAGGCATTCCTATTCAGCCACAGCTTGGAGTAGATGGCTTCTGAGTCACCTTCTAATTTCTGAGATTTTGCAAGTTTTTCACCTCAATGGAGGGCCCTGTATGCTGGGCTTACCCACCTGTGACCCTGGGCATGAGGCCCAATGAAGGACCCCGGCCCTCGCCTCTTTCTGACAGGGATGATGTCACGCTTAGACATCTAAGCCAACTCTGCAAGAGGGGGAGCTGGTTTCACCCTGAGAAATAAATGGCCTCCTTTCTCCTTTGCTCCCAAGACAGGGCACTTGTAACTTTTTCCACATTGGAGTTTCCTGGAGAAAATGAAACACCCTGGAGACCTGAACCCAAACACACTGGCCCCCAGGCCCCTTCCTTCTCATTACCCCACTCCTGCAGTCAAACTAATTTGGGGAATAAAAGCCCACAGCCTGGCTTTCTTTATGGGCCCCATTAAACCTTCTGTCTTCATTATTTAGGACGATGACTTACCTTTACTCCATGAAGCCATAATGTGCCTGCTTCCATAAAAGCGACTAGAACAGTCTCGTGGCTGTTAGCAGATTTTCCTCTGAGTAACATAATCCTCGGTGAGCGTGGTATAACTATCATTTACATTAATTAGGCAGCCAGATAATAGGGTGTTCAATAGTTATTACAGCCTTTAAATTCTGTAGCAAACACCTCCGCCACCCAAGAACCAGGAAATGGCCCCAGCCCTCACTCGCAAATAATCATCCACATGCCAGGGTGTGAAGGGGTGGCCTGCACCTTCCCCAGCAATTAGCCAAGGGAAGCCTGGATTTGAGGGATTTTCTTATGCTTTTGTAGGAAGGCTTTTAAATATAGGAAGGGGCAAGGGGTGGCAAAACCCCTTCCCAAGCTTCAATGGGTACCTAGATTCCAGTGCTGATTGTGGTACTAATTTATGTCTTCTGTTTCCTCTGTTGTCAGATGAAGATAGTTAACCTTAGCCTCGTTCCTTCACAATTATGAAATTAACTGAGATAGAAAAGTATTTTGAAAAGTTAAGATTTCTATATGAATGTCAGACATTAATACAATGATTTTCTCTTGTATTTAAGTAGGTCTTTGGTTTGCTAGAACACTTTGAATCTCATGACTGGGGGATAGGGCAGATATTAACATTTCCACTTTATGGATGAGGGAATTGAACAAAAGATGTCAAAAGATGACAGGTCTAAGAGCTCAAAAAGAGTAATTGAGAGAAGAACAAGAGAAAGAGGATAACCAGAAGATGGTAGAAACTGAGGCAGAGGGTGGTTACTGTGTTAAATTTGGTGGTTGTTGGAGACTTGAGGGGACATATGAAGCTGGTGGCAAAGTGATTAAAAATGCTCACCTTGGCATCAGGAAAACCCAAATTCAAATATGGTCTCTGATATTTACTAGCTATGTGACCCTGTGCAATTCTGCTTAGACTTAACTGCTGGCTACCTCAGTTTCCTCATCTGTAAAAGGGTGATAATAATAGCACTTGCCTCTCAAAATTGTTGAGGATCAAATGAGATATTTTGAAGTGCTTTGCAAACCTTAAAGTGCTATATGAATGCTAGATGCTTTGATTTATTGTACAGGAAACAAGTCAGAATGGGAGGGAGGCTGTGAAGTGAGAAGGTGGAGAGTGCTTCTTTTCTAAAGTTTAGCAACAAAGAGTTAAAAGAGAAGACAACAGTAAATTTAATAGGGGCTTAGGGAGAGATGTGCAAAAAGAGGCAGAGATGAAGGAGCCAATAAAAAAGTGAAGATTGGGGGTTGGGAAGGGATGTGTAAAGAATATGGTGCAGGAAAATTGGGGTGGCAATGGCTTTGGTTAGGCAAGGGGCCTCCCCATCTTCCCAAGATAGGAGTAAAAAAGGACAAAGATGGGGAAAGGAACAGATTTTGCTGGGAGTTAAGCTCATGAGGGGAGGATCTTACTCTTCTCAGAAAAGTCATAGGCTGAAGCTGAGAGAGATGGGGTGAGGGGAGATAGTTTTGAATATGAATGGGACAGGAAGTCACTGAGGGTTGCTGGGCCCTGATAGCACAATTGAGCTCAGGTAGTGAATGCTTGTAGAGGGCCTAGTCAGGACAGAAAGGTAGATTATAGGTATTAAGCAAGGTTGAGGATATGCAAGATGGGAAGAATGCAGGATTGGATATGTGCAAATTGGGAGTGTATATGCATGTGGATATACACATACCTACATACAACTATACATCTATATGTGAAGAATTTTATTATTAAAATAAGTAGGGAATCTTAGTGAGGAGTCCCAGTGAGTCTCAGGTATGACTGTGTAAATTTGTTTGCTGAGAACTTTGAAATGAACTCCTAGCTGACTGATAAATCTCAGGAAGTATTAAGAGGATTGGCCATCCTCCTGGTGCCTTTATTAATTATTATGTTTCCTCTTTTTTTATATATCTTGTTTAGCAGTAACCTATCACTTCCAACCTATGCTGCAGCCAATATTCCAAGCAGTAATAAACTTGTAACCCCCTAACCCCCCCTCCCCCAAGGCTCCCAATAGAAGGTGGGACTTGGGCTGGGAACTGAAGCACACCAGAAGATGGAGATGAAAAATAAGCAAGTTCCAGGCATGAAAATGCCTGGGTCTCAAGATGGGAGTGTTTCGTTCAAGGAGCAGTAAGGAGGGTGGTGTCCCCAGATGCCCAAGTATGTGGAGCTGTGGGGAAGTGGGAAGGGGCAAAGGTACAGGACCCAGGCAAGGTTGGGGCTGGTGGTGAAGAGCTTTTGATGCCAGAGAACTGCATATTTGATTCTGGACTGGAGGGGAGAATGGGGTTGTGATAGGGTTGGGTAGATCACTTTACTATCTCTGTGAAGGACCAGCTGGGCTGGTTGTGCTGGGCACTTGCCTATAGGTTGCCGCAGGCAGGACATGAGCAGGGACTGGCCCAGGGAGGCAGCAATGGAGGGAGGGGGTGTGAGCAAGAGATGGCATGAAGGTAAAATGGACAAGCCTTGGCACAAGCTTTGGAGAGGAGTGCTTAGAAAAAGGACACCTCAAAAGCCTTTGCTAAGGGGAAGTGGAAAGAGGGGTACATTTGTCAGGAGAGGGGCCCTGGGTTCATATCCTGAATTTTCCACTGGATGACTGTGGGTAAGTTAATTCTCTGCACTTCTGATTACAGCTAAATCTATGACCCTGTGAGGGCCAAAGAATCTAAAGGGCTTTTTAAAGTGAATCAGTGGTCAAGCTAGGATTAGGACTTGGGTTTCCAGAATCCTGGTACAATGTCCTGATTTTGCTGGGTGGCACTCCTATTTTTCCCTTTCCTCTTCTTGTTCAGTTGTGTCTGACTCTTCATGACCCCATTTGGAGTTTCTTGGCAAAGGCACTGGAGTGGTTTGCCCTTTCCTTCTCCAGCTCATTTTACAGATGAGGAAGCTGAGGCAAACAGGATTGTTTTGCACAGGGTCACGTGGCTATTAAGCATCTGAAGCTGCATTTGAACTCAGGTCTTCCAACCAGGCACTCCATCCATTGTACTACTCTGCTGCTCTCCTTTCTTCTCAGTTGATTCTTCCTGACTCCAGAAATGTCTCTTTTTCCTTCTCAATCTTCCCATTTTCTTTTCTATGAAGTCTTAGCGGATTCCCTCCCCCTCAATAACCCTGACTTCACTCTTCCCCTCCTTCTTTTTCTTCCTTGAGCAGATAGCTAACCAGCTTCATGGCTCTCTTAGTTGGCAGAGGCTGAGAAGGGTCATATGGAGGCTGAGCCCAGCTCTGAAGATGGAATCTTATGTTTTAGGAGTGATCCATGCTGCCAGGAAATGTTGTTCATAATTAATGTAGGATTCTGGCTCAAGGTGACCTATAGTGCAGCCAAAGTCATTAAACTGAATGAAGTGGGGCAATCATAAACTGTGAATTAAGAAAAACCTTATTAATTTGAACTTCTCGTTGGCCACCTTGTAATATATAAAGATTTTGACAAGGACTGGCCTAGAGTTGATCTTTGTACATATCTATGAAGAAAAGGTCTCCAAAATGAATTAATATTATTATTATTATTTTTTTTTTTTTGCTTTTTGCTGAGGCAATTGGGGTTAAGTGACTTGCCCAGGGTCACACAGCTAGGAAGTATCTGAGACCAGATTTGAACTCAGGTCCTCCTGACTTCAGGGCTGGTGCTCTAACCACTGCGCCACCTAGCTGCCCCATGAATTAATATTATTGAACAAGATCTTGTGGGGGAAATTTGAGACTTAACAGGTTTCAAGTACCTTAGATATATTTCAATCTTGAAAGAACCATTCTCATGTGTTCATTAAAGGAGGCTTCTGTAAGACCCAACAATACTTTGTTACCTTAGTAGAGTTCCTTATACTTGAATATAACAAAATTGTTAAAAAAAAAAACTTCAATTTAGTTTTGTTTCAGATAATCTAAGTTAATGAAAATATTCTATAATAATGTGTCAATCAGAATGCAAATATTTGGGAACCATCACCCCAGCCTGTTTGCTCCTGAAGGTCAGAGCCCACAGAGCCCCCATCTCTGGCACTGGTAAGCAAGGTCAGTCACCCAGTAAGTGCACAAAAGCACACCTGCTGCCCACCTGTTTTTCTGGGCCCTGTGGTTGGGGTTTAATTAGAGAATACTTGGGCAAGGCTTTTAGTTCCTCAATAGAGAGGTGCCAGATAAATACAAGGTGTTTGTCGTTGTTCCTCAAAGAAAAGTAGACCACCAGAGTGTAAATAAGCAGAATGTTTGCACCGTTGTTTAGCAAGCAAAGGATCCTGGCTGTTCAACACAGCCGGCTGTCGTGCATCATCTCCAAGGTGGCCTGCAAACTGCCAAAGGATTCTTCCTAATGCATTGCTCTGATCATGCCATTCTTGCTCCAAAACCTTCGGTGGTTCTTTGCTGCCTGGAGGGATGTCATAGGGGTCCGAGCTAGTCCTTGAAGGGCCCTAGGGAGTTTATGTGGCCTGCCCAAGGGAACATGAGTAAGGAGAAGTAAGACTTTTCTTCCTAACATGTTCTAGGCCAGACCTTTCCTGCCTTCTCTCCTTCATGTATTCTACTCTCTTGGCAAATAAGACTACTTGCTATTTATTCCCCACAGTCTCTAATTTTTCCCATTTACATATATCTCCCTATCCTCCTACATGCCTTAATGATGATGATGATAAAAGCATTTTTATAGCAGCTACTATGTGCTGCAGGCATCTGGCTGACTCAGAGGATAGAATGCTGGGCCTGGAGTCAAGAAGATCTGAGTTCAAATGTAACCTCGGACACTTACTAGTGACTTACCTAGTCACTTAATCTTCAATCTTATCTGCCTCAGTTTCTTCATCTGTGAAGTAAACTGGAGAGGGCAAAGGCAAACCATTCAATTATTTCTGCCAAGAAAATCCCAAAGGGGTCACGGAGTGTTGGACACAACTGAAAATGACTTAACAACTATGGGCCAGGCACTTTACATTTGATTCTAATGACAAACCTGGGAGGTGTTATCCCCATTTTACAGATGAGGAAACTGAGGCAAAGAAAAGCTAAGTGATTTGTCCAGGATTACCCAACTAATAAATATCTGAGGCTGGATTTGAATTCACATCTTCCTGACTCCAGGCCCATTGGTGTATCCACTGTTCCCCCTCACTGCCTGCTGACATCTCACCCAACCTTGAGCAGCTTCAGGACCTTGTTGAAATGCCACTTCTTTTAAAAAGCCTCTTTTGATTCCCTTCACTCACACAGCAATTGGTATCATTTTTAGGATACCTTCTGACCTGTACAATCATCCCTACATAGGCCATGTGGTCCCTGTTAGACTGTGAGCTCCTTGAGGAAAGAGACTTCACCTTATTTTTCTCAGCATCAATCTCTCACCCCACCCCCAATGGCCCGCATGGAGCCTAGCATATATCAAGTGGCTGACATGCTTTTTTGAACTTTGGAATTCTTGTAGATGTGAGTGGAGTGCTCTAATTCTAAAATGGCCCAGGATGGAACACCTATTGCTTGTGCTTGCTGGGCTGATCCCCAGGAAGCAATGAAAAGGCCAGAGCATTCATCCCCAGGAAATAACAAAAGGTGGGATGGACTGAAGTCCTGGATACATACATAGGTCCCCATTAAAGCATAATAAAATATTAATGCTGAGACCTTAAGAGATTCATCCCCCTCACTTTAGACAGGATGAGAATGAGCCCAGAGAGTAGAAGTGAAGTTGGTGTGAGCTTTATTTGTGACAACATATAGGTTCTATTCCATCAATAACTTTGGATTCTTATTCTCATTTATTCATTTATCCATCTATGAAGTCTATTTTGTACCCACTGTGTGCTAAGTTCTCTGAAAAACAGACAAAGACGACATTATTTTGCTCTTAAGGAACTTAGAACCTACAAGACTGTAACATGATGTCTCTAAGTCTCCAGGTAGTTCTGGCTCCACTCTGAGAATGTGGCTTTATACTACACATACAAAATAAGTTGTATGGCGTTTAGAGCTCAAAGGGACTTTAAAAAATCAGTGCAGTGCCTTCATCCACATCATTTATAAAAGATGGCGATGGTGAGAGTCAGGGGCTAACAATCTGCTTGTCTCCCAGATTCTCCCAGTGCCAAGATTCAGGTACATTGTTTTCTCTTCAACATAGCTTCAGGATGCAGTCACTGAAGACAAGAAGGTGATTCCTAACTGGGGGATAGGAAAGAAGGCAGGGGAAAGTCATGGTGTTTCACGTGTATATGTGTGTACTTTTGGGACAATGTGCTTCACTTTGTGTACAAGGCACAACTGGAAATCTGAGTTGTTTTCCCAGAAGATGAATTAGGTCAAACTAAGCCATTCACACTCCTTCAGTATCTAAAAGAGGTCAGCAATGGGGCAGAATCTTGCTGTGAAGAGATACCTGGACGGTAACATGTTTGATTCCATGACACTGGATTCAGTCACATTAGGCACTAAACTCTGGGCTAACTGGCTCAAATATTATGTATCTGTTTTTGGTTAAGTAGATATACCTTGTACATGCATCTACTTCGTGGTATGTGTCCTTCACGGCCCAAGAAAAACTGCCAAGAATGTTATTGAGTCTAATTTTCATTTGTCTAGCACTCTCGTTAATGATGTCTATTTAAGACATCCATTAAAGGCCCATGAGGTTAATTAAATGGACAATTCCAATAAAGTTCTATTAGAATCCCCCTATTAAATTAATATTATAGACTTTTAACAGATGTCTTAATTAGGCATTATAGTTAAGGAATGCAAACTAAATTAAAATCAAAGCCGCTGTCCAGAAAGAAAGCTTTTTACCATGATTTATAGTTTATTCTGAATCTTCTCTTGTTTATTCTTTGGAATTTTAGAGAGAATAAAGTCATTGGTCAACTTTTCCAGAAGGTGTCAGTGATTGTTTCAAATCATCTGGCTTCTGGCTTGGGTAAAATTTGAAACTCCTGATTTTCAGGGGCCCTTTACCAGGAGGCCTTCCCAAAAAGGTCAATGTTTTCTCAGAGTGAAATAAACCAAGAAAAACCCCTGAACACAATGATTACTTGAATGGAACAACTCAAAGGGGATTTCTGACATTTCCCCATAAACCATGAAGGAACAGATCTCCAAAGATTATATTATACTGGGAGTTTGACTCTACTACATCAGCACCAACTTCAAAACCACTCTCCTTACTGTCCCCAATAAGGACATACTGAACTAATTTTTGCTCCCACACTTTTATTCAATCTGCTCCCCTTGCTTGGGGAATACTTTTTCTTTTACACACACTCTCCTCTTCCATCATTAAGGAGCACATCAAATCCCACTTCTTCCAGAGAGCTTTTCCTGATCCTATCATCCTGATCACACTAGATGGTTCTCTTGCTTTGAATTCCTAGAGTACTTTACTGTCTATGCCACATATCATTTGATTATAGACTGTCTGGTATCATTTACTGATTGTTTGATCCATTCATTTGTTCGTCTTGTCTCTCTGATTAGACTGAAAGCCAAGTTAAAAGAGGGATCATGCCTTTTATTTTTTATGCATTTCGTATATGCAGGTGCCCAATGAATCCTGTGAAACCAATGGGGTTAGCTAACTTTCTCAGCATCAGGGTAGTGCAATCAAAAGGCACAATGATTTGAAGTCAAAGCCTGGCTCTTAAACTAAGCTTTTTCCCTTACTAGCTTTTGAACAAGGAATGAGTCTTCTGGTTCTGTATAAAATGGGCAATTACCACATCTCTTCATTCCCCGTATTTTACTTTTTATTAAAAAAAAAAATTCATCAATGGCCTTGAGCTATTTGGAAATTGAGAAAGAATCAGAACTAACATTCTTAATACACTGACAGTCTGCTTTTTAAAACTCAGACTTTCAGTTAAGTAAATCTAGAAGTAGATCTTTTCTGCTGTGCATACATACACCTCTTCCAAATCCAAACATTAAACCTAGCTAGGAACAGCTGGATGGCACAGTAGATAGAGCACTAGCTCTGGAGTCAGAAGCATCCAAGTTAAAATCTGGGCTCAAACACTTGACACTTACTAGCTGTGTGACACTGGGCAAAGTCACTTAACCCAGGTGCTTAGCAAAAACAAAAAAAAACTGAACTAAAAAGGAATGTTACTTGGGCTCAGTCCTGGTAGTAATGTATAGTTTTTAGTACTAAGTGCTATGTGTATACACACACACACACACACACACACCCCTTTTCTATATAATGCCTTTTAAGGGAGGGATCCTCTAAGGGGATAGGATATTCTAGGTCAAGTCTTGATTACAGTAGTTGACCTTGGAAGTCTTTTCTGACTCCTTACACTCCCATCTGCTGTGAGAATCAAATGCTTAGCAAACCGTTTGTAAACTCAAAGGTGGTGTACAAATCCAAGCTATTATGATGAGGGCTCTAAGCAGTATAGGGAGGTCCAAAACCAGGTGCCAGAAAATAACAAACACATTTTGGGATTAAGCATAATAGGAAGAATTGATGGGGACCTGCAGAGCTTAGAGCAATTAATGAGCAGTTAGGTAAGTATTTTGACTACGTGCTCCACTTGGTACAAGGCATCCCAGGGAAGGAAACAAATGAAATAAAGGATACTTCTCAGGGCTGAGAAAACTACCAGTTAAGCACCCTTCATCTGATTTAGAGACTAAAGGAAAGTATTCAATAACATGTAGTACATACAGGTACTGTGCAGGTGAAAAAGGGAAGGAGAAGCTGTCTGGAGGTGAATCTTGACTTGAGCCTGGGATATCCCTAAGTGGGGAAAAAGAAGGTTCCTGAATTTGACCAACTAGTTTTTTGCCTACCAGTTGTGGAACGCCAACTTTTTTCTTCTTGACTCAGATAGTTTGGGTGCATATACTGACTGAACATTCCTTCCTCCTCCACTAATAAAGTCCTGACTTGCCACCTATATCTCTGCAGTCAATCACACCATTGGTGCTGTGACTATCTCTATGCATCTTTGCCCTGAAGGTCCCTGGTATCTGAATCAGTAAATAGTCTCACCTCTCCCAGTTGGCTGAGAGTACTTACAGTCTGCTGGCCCCACTGTCTTGTGACTATTGGTGACTTTCTATGGTGAATTGTATTCTTGAGTAACTGTTAGACTTTAAAAGGTAATTCCCATTATGCTGCTACTCCATTTTATTCCACTCCCTCTCCTTTACCCTCAATTCCCTGCAAAAAATAAATAAATAAGTAAATAAAAAATAGAAGAGGTTGCAATGAATTTCCCACTAGCCACTCATAGGCTAGCACATCATCACTATACCGTTCACCTTGCCTCCCCAGTTCTTTCTGCTTTGGGCAGAGAGGGCCCTGGATCATTAACCACTTTGCTTGTATTTGGCTACTGGTATGGACTGGACAATGCCGTGTCTACATGGATGATGCCTCACTTTTTCTAGCTCTAAAATGGGAATAAGAGCACTAACCAATTGCTCCCGGACACTGGAGTACCCAGAACCTTCTCCAAAGCAGGATAATCTCTCCAAGTCCCCTTGACTGTGGATGAAGGAGGAGGGAGGAGAGGACAGGAAGTTTGTGATTTAAGTAGCAAGCAGCTCACACTGAAACTTGAGTCAATGCCAAATGAAAAACAGATTTCACATGGCAAGTGGCACCAACAACTTTTCTGGAAAGCAACTGTATATTTATACAACATTAGAAGCCTTTTACAATGAGTGCTGGCTGGAAAGAACAGGATGGTTTAGGAAAGAAAGTTATAGCACCTATTAAGAATTAACGATACTCAGTTATGAATGTGGCACTTTAAGCCAGTTAAAACAGAACAAAAACCACTTTAATAACTAAGAGAAAGATTTATTTTCCCATCAAGAAAGCAGGTAGTTGTGATTATAGCTTACAGGTAAGGCAGAAATAGTCAAACAATGCTAGCGAAACTCAGAATAAGGGAGACATTATCAAGCTACATGGGGTCATGGTACCCAAGGTCTTATGACAGAGTAAATAGGTAGTCTGGGGCATGTCTGACATGTTCGGGTCACAGCATCCCGGTTCTCTGTCAGAAAAGCCCACTAACTGGTCTGAATCAATACTCACCCACCTTGTATGCAATGCTCTTGGTTCCTTCATGGGGACTGTCTGTAATAAGTGGCACAAAGACTAAGGGCACTAAAAAGTTCTGCTTCTGGTTCATGGGGATGAGGGGAGAGGATGCCAAGGATAACCTGTGGCACAAACCTTGTTTGACAAAGGAAAGACACTGAGGAAAGGTACCGATAGTCCTTAGGACTTCCCACCAATATGACTGAAATGATTTCAAGACAGCTCTCCTCCCTCCTCCTCCTGTCCCCCAGCAGTGAGGTAACCTCAGACTTGCTTTTAGCACAGACAACACTGGCCTAGTGCATTAGAATCAACAAAAAAAATAAAACCTCCACATTTAAACATCAAAGTACAAAGAAACTTATTTTAAAAATAATATGTATATTGTATAAATAATATAAGTTCATTTTCTTACTCAGATTTCAAAGTTAACACAGGTACAGTTTTCTGAAACAGTTTCAAAGGACATCTGGGATGGGTTTCTGGGAAGTAGAGGGTTATACAATTTGTGGATTTGAGAATGAGTCCCACAATCCTCACTATCTTCCCAGGGCCTTGCCTTTTCTCTGTTGATGCCATGAAGGCTTGGCACTGGAAAACAGTACATTCTAGTCTGCTACTGAGGTGTGTAGATTAGATGATACATATCTCAATATGTAGGGTCCCAACTACTTAATCCAATATAGCTATGAATTTACAAGATTAAGAGCCAGTGATTTTGTAGTATCTTTCTCCTGAGATTGCTACTTGAGGGGCAACAGACTTGAATGGACTCAGCAATCTCACCAGAAAATAATGCAACAAGAAAATCATCTGCTTAACACTCAGCTTCCTGAATTGTGGTTCATGACTCCATTTGAGGTTTATAACTGAATGAGGAGGTAGTAAAATTATAGTTTATTATCAGTAAATGTGTGATTTATAGACCTATTTTATAGACCTAAAGATCCAGGTTATGTAAAAATTTCTCAGGTGAAAAGAGGTCACGAGGGCAACAAGTTTAAGACGCTCTGATTTAACCAAAAGAGCAGGGAGACCACATGCAAAATTTCAAACAATACAGAAAGAAAAGACAATAATTGAGCTGGTGAAATGAATTGAAAATGAACTACTCACTGGCCTGGCAGTATTTTTTTAAAGAACAAGGCACCAAACATGAGTCAGCTGCCAGTTTAGGTTTCCTGCCTCCTTCACACTGTTCTGATATATTCTTAAACAGCCATGAGTTCATAGGTCAATTGTTCCTTTTGCTTTGAACTTCTTTGCAGAACGCTCACTTGATCGAAGCTGAAACTTGCTCCCATAAATATAGGAAATGAAGCCATCGATCTCTACACTAAATACACAGTTTAACTTGGGAATAACTAAAAGAGAAGGAAAAAAAAGAAAAGTGACAAGAAATTCTGGTACTCATTTAGGCAATATTATAAATGAGGAAAAGGAAATAAACCTGATTTCTGGTAATAATGATATCTACAGAATGTATGGGAAAACCTTTCTCCAACAAGACCAATTTTTAACAAAGACATCAGACAATGTGACTCCAACACCTAATTTTCACAATCAAAAAGCATTGGGATCAGACTCAAAATACTGCCCTGGGGAAAGAGCTGTCTATGATATAGGTTTTCTAGGGAAGATATTTATAAACAAATCTCAAATTTCACCTTGGCTTGATTTTCATGAAGAGAATTATCTACATGTTATATCATCTTCCCCTGTTATTTAATTTGGAGAAAGGTTAATCTGTGCATCAGAATACCAAAACCAAAATAAATAACTCAACAACTAAACAATTAAATGAATGTACTTTTGAATTAATGAAGAGAATTCTAAGGTTCTGAAGGCTTTGAGTCTGTAGGTAAGTAGGCCACAATATGGCAACTTTTAAGAACACTCATTTCTTATTCTTTTCTTCCTCTCATTTATCAAGCCTGAAAATTCTGTCCTTGAATTAAGAATGCTGCTTTTAGGGGCAGAGACATCCAAGAGTACAGGAAGGAACAACAACCCTCCATTTATTTATTCATTCATTTATTTACTGTAAAGTTTGACCATTTTTAAATCAAAAGTAAATACATACTCTATCAACAGGTATTGACTTTTGGTTCAACAAATATTTATTGAGCATGCACTAGCATATTGAAACAAGAGGTATATGGAGGAGGAGGAGGCTGAGAATGGGCAGTTTTACTAGAAATAGTTTCTTCCTCTATCATCTTTTGGCTAAATGGAGCCAAATGAATTTTAAGTTAGTTAGAAAGGACTGTGATCCTTCCCTGACAATCTCTTATTCCTTAACCACACACATTCTAGTTTAAAAATAGTAAAACAGTACTTTGTTTCTACTTGAAACTTCTTTTGGAAGACCCTGCTATATATTCTTAAATTTGTGTGTGTGTGTGTGTGTGTGTGTGTGTGTGCACGCGCGCGTACTAGAGAAACAGGAAAATAATGGGTATGCATCTCTTTCAGACAGGAAGCAGAAACAGGACTTGTCAAAAGTTGGACAGCAAGTTACTAACAGGACCAAGAAAAAATTTCACCCCATTTTCTAGCTCCTTGGCTTGGCACACAGAATTATATAAATACTTATTCCTTTACCTTATCCATCACCCTTCCATGCTATCCCTCTACTCACTACCCCATTAGTGAAAATCCAGTTCTCTCCCTGCTAGGATTATTTACCAATCAGGACAACTCTTTATTTCTTTATCCTTCTCTTTCCTTTTCTTAAGTCTCAGCATTTTGAAAGGAGACTGTTAAGCATGCCAGTCTCTACTTGGGATCCAGGAAAAGGCAAAAAGGTGAACTGTCCTTCTGATGCAAAAGGTAGCTCACAGCAAATCCTTCCCACTGTTAGCCAGCCTTTCCTGTTGGTTTGGCAACCCTGGTAACCCATACTTACAGTTACCAGGCCATTTGGGGAAGGCTATGGGGGTCACAAGGGAAACAGTTTCTGAAGCTGGGTTAATCATTTGCCTGTGCCTGAGAGTTCTGCAAGGCAAGTTTTACAGAATCAGACAGACAAGACTACGCAGATTCATCCAGTGACCAGCATGGCAGTCACCTGCTTATTGAATGTGTGTGTGCCCTTATGTTGTAATGCTTGCAGGGAAGCGGCCACATACCTTTTAATTTGTCATCTTTGGTGATAATTTTGAAGATATGCTTCATTTCCTGAAGAAGAATCCCCGTAATGCCAACATAGGAGGGGCATTTAGATTTTGTGACTGAAGAGCAAAACAGAGATCACAGTGACAGTTTCTATGGCTGCTCAGACTTTACATGGAGATACATGTCAAAGGTCAGAGCTGACAGGACCACTCACGATTAATTAGACCAATACTTCTCTTCCCCCCCAAACATTTTTATGTCCCTCGCCTCTTACAAATGAAGAAACCGAGCACAAGAAACCACTTGTCCAGTTAAATATAACTGGATGTGGCAGGGCTGAGGGAAGACCCCAGGTTTCTCAGTTCCTGGTTTGTGTTCATTCCACTGCCTCTCATGCCTACCAGGAATGTACTTCCTATAGTGGTACAAGTGGTAACTTCTGCTTGAGATGGCATGTGAAAGTACTTTTGACAGTATATAAAAGGCTATCTAGATATAAGGCAGTTATTTTAGTGTGAAGCACCAACAGAGGGATGGCCAATTAATCACTAAATATAACTTTAGAGCTGAATGTTCATAAATATAACTAATATTAGACAATATCAAGAGGTCTTAGAGCCCCTACAGAATGAAAGAAGACTCATTTTTCTACATGGGTAATATAAGGAAGTCTATTAAAAGGCAGTTAATTATATATAGAATTTGAATATACTACCTACCAAGTATCCTTCTACTAACACCTTCCAATATGCCAGTTGTAATGAATTTCCTATTGTGGATTATCTTCCACTTCTTTCCTATACATCATATTCTTCATCCAAAATAGACTATTTACTGTTCCCCCAAAACACATCCTGAATTTTTCCACTTTAATAGTACTCTTTCTCTTCTTCAACTCTACTTATTGAAATCCATTCATTCTTCAAGGTCAGTTCAAATGTGACCATTCCTTAGTGCCTTTAACTTCCTCTGAGCATTCTGAACATTTTCTAGCTCTCTTATAATGCTGATCACATTCTCTTTTGTATTAATTCTGTTCATGTACTATATTATATGTCAGTTTTACCAACCCATCCTCACATTGCCACCCGACAATTATCAGCTCTATGATGGCAGGGGATGAGTCTTTGTGTCTTAACTTTTTTGTATCCTGTCCAATAACTAGCATAGGGCCATGGACATGGTAGGTTCTCAGTACATGTAAGCTGAGTAAATGCATGAAATAAATGAAACAAATAAATAAACAAATTAAGCTGACAAGTTTCTATCTAGCAATGACTTTTTCTAAGTGATTGGCACATCATGAGCAATCATAGCTACAATTATCCCTCCAAAAATCTCATCGTTTGAGGATCCTCAGGCAATTTTGATTTTCAAAATGGTGCTGGTTGGCAAAGGGGGAGGAGAGGAAGTATCATTTTACCCCCAAAGAAGTGCCAATTAACTCTTTTGGCTAGTAACATATTTTTGTTATTGTTATCCTGGAAGGGAAATGTAATGTACCTCATATTATAGACCCAGAGTCCTCAACAAACTCTACTGCTGGTGATGAGAATGACCTCAGGGAAGTTCTATGGAATTTCAAAGGAAAGAAAATATAATTCTTAAACCAAGTAAAAGAGTATGACTAGATCTAAATTAAGAACATGTAAGATAAAAACCTCATTAGAACTGTTTTTACTTATATTGCATCCCCAGCACAATGCATTGCCATATTGACTTGAAATCTTATGAACATTTATAAAGAATGTAAGTACTACACTTACATTACATGATAGTAATATCAGATATAATTTGTCAAATATACCTGTAATAATAGCACCATGAAGATCTGCTTTTAACAACTTGGCCTGAATCATCTGTGGCTGCCTATAAGACAAGATTTAACTATATTATACTCCAAACTCAGAGTTCTGAAAGAACCAAACACATATACACAATTTCTTTCTTTCTTCTTTTTTTGCTGAGGCAATTGGGGTTAAGTGACTTGTCCAGGGTCTCACAGCTAGGAAGTGTTAAGTGTCTGAGATCACATTTGAACTCAGGTCCTCCTGACTTCAGGGCTGGTGCTCTATCCACTGCACCACCTAGCTGATCCACATATACAAACAATTTCGAACTGATATAGTGAGAAAACCACAAGGCTGGTTCTTGATGTTATATTTCCAGGAGCATTAAGAGCTAGAATTTGGAACTGAAGAAATTTAACTTACGTATCTGGCTTGAGACCATTGCACAAGTCCCGGATATACTGTTTCCAGAGATTATGTAGAGGGAGAAACAGGCTGTATCTAAAATAAATTCAGGAACAGGTCACAGAAGTTAAACAAAACGAACCAAAGATTACTATGGTCAAGGTTTGTGAAAATACAGTAGTATTAGGAATTTCCAAAGTTTGTAAAATACGTTTAAACAAACAAACAAAAAAAACAAGGAATTATACTTTTTGAACACGGCATCCTAATTATTGGAGTGGCAAATGTTAAAATCTAATAGTTCCTTTTCATTTCAAGCAATATCAGCAGGAAAATATACAACCAAAGGACTGAAACAAAGGCATTTATCTTGCTTGGGAGGTGACTGGGCTGAGTATGGATGCACAAGACTAGGGAAAATGACTCTCTGGTGCTCCATTTCCCCAAGTATTACCAACAATTCAGTTCTTAGTTCAGAAAGCTTTTATTACTGCCTTTCAGCAATTTTGACTTTGATAACAAAGATTCTTTTGACACAAAATTGTTCATATGGTTACTGATTTTCAACTATTAGGTAGACCCTTTTCAATACTAAGTGATATTCTAGACAAGTCTGTACCTAAAGAGGCATGCACTTTTCATGAACAGTGGTTATATAAAAGAAATCTGGAATCAGAAAGCCAAAGGTGCAGTGTGGTTTCTGACAGTAACTAGCTGTTGACTATGGTCACATCATTTTGATTTTTTTGATCTTTGGTCTCATCTGTTAAACAGGGACAATATTCCTTACCTCATGGATATCTGTATTTTGTACAGTGCTAGAGAAGCTTATATAAGTATGAGCTAATGAGGTACCATCAGTGGCTCCAGTTCTTAGATGTATTCATCCAGATGATACCACTGCAGGCAGGAACCTCTTTCCCTACTCAAAACATGCTATTTTTGCGACAAGCTTCCACCAACACTATACCAACACTTGTAAATCAGATTTCTCAAATTGTAGTCTAGAATGTGGGAGGTTGTTAGCTATAGTTCTACAAACAGTGGCTAAAAGCAATCATAAGATGGAGAAACTAAGAACTATGGCTAAGGAGGAATGAAGCATCAGCCAAAGGAAGGAAGATATACTCCCACACCACTGTGAAAATTCTTTTTAAAAAATGTTCCAACATTTGTGGGTGGTACCTTCCATAACTATAAAACTATATCTAATGCTATTAAAAGTCACAACAAAAAACCTCAGATCTTAAGAAATATCAATTCCTCTTTCCTATACTAAAAACTTAAAGACAAACTGCTTGTTGCCATGGTTGATGGCTTCGTTCATGACACGGATCTTAGCAGTTAGAACCAAGCAGGAACCAAATGAGAGGCACCCTTCCTTCTCAAGCCATGCTGATTTTAAAAAAAAAAAAAAAAAAAAAGGGTCACATAGAGAAACATTGGTAAAGGAAGGGCTCCCCCTTGTGACCACACATTATACAAACAAGAGCAAGCTACATCTAGCCATTTTCATCTCCATATGGTGCGAACTTGGGGCACAGATTTCTCACCTTTGCTGCTCTGGTCTAATTTCAAAGAGGCGCAGCTCTCGTCTCTGCTTTGCAGAGAAGCCTTTGGATTTTCTTTTCCTTTCCCTGGGCTTTTTCGGGGGATGGTACTCCAGCACGACGGCTTTGCGATCCAGGTGGTCATGAAGTTGGGCTTCTGTCACACGGGGCATGCTCCGCTTGAGGAAGGCTTTCAAAAAGGCCTCAGCCTTGTGGGGTTCTTGGTGCTGAATAGAAAGAAAGGCAGCCTGAGATGGGATGTCTGCTACCTGATAACTTCATCCCAGTTGTTAATGCTGATACCCATTCTCTGTGAAGGTCTGGAATGATCCTTTGTAAAAATCATCGTCTCATTTTCCTGACTTTTCTATGCCTGTATTTTCATGTATCACATGGAAATAACAGAAATAATAATAATAATACCTTGTTTCTACTTGTGAGAATCACAACGAGCTAGATAAGCATGCTAGCTATTAGCTTTTAAGTACTCTGCATTCTCTTAATATTTTTTCAACATCTGATCTCTTCTTCTGCTCCTTTCTCTATCTCATATTATACTTCATTATTACATATTGAGTATATGTCAAGTATCTCTATCCCAGTCCTAAGATGCTTATCATCCTCCTCGAGGGAAGAAATTTTTAATTTTAATTTTTGTCTAAGTAACCACAGTACCTTGAATCCACATGTTTAATAAATGTTTGTAGAATTGAACTTCCCCTGTTTTACTTGCTTAGTGACTTAAAAGGAAAACATGACTTTCTTATGGATTCCTGTTTTTCTCACTCAGGAAGAATTAAATGAGCTGCATAGGAATTACTGAAGGACTAATTAAGCACCTGACATGAAATAGTTTTCAGCTTAACACCCTTCTTAGCCAATAAGTTAGCAAGTTATGTTCATTCCACCTCCATGGGATCTCACACTGCCACCACCTCACTATAATTATCATATTCCTAATTACAGGCATATAAACTATGGCAATACTCTTCAAAATACTGAGTTTTAATTTTTTATCCAATGTTTTATTGATGTCTGTTTTTCCCTTATAGAATCTATTCCAAATAATTCTCTCTTTACTTTGTCTATCCTCAATATAGACCCTTTCTTTTTAACAAGTACTGATGAGAAATTGTTCCTGACCTATAATATATGCCTCATTCCATACTTATAGCTTATCTTTTTACTCCTCTAGTAATTTTCTAAAGCCACAATTGGTCACTGCATGCAATAACCTCTTAATAGATGCTCCTACATCCCCTCTTCAATATCTTCAATTTCTTCTTTATATTGCTGCCAAAATAATATTTCTTACATATAGATCTGATCGTATCTTAGAAATTGATCTATGCTCCAAAGTCTTTAATAGTTCCCCTGCTGCTTCCTGAATAAAGTTCAAACTCCTCTGAAAATCATTCAAGACTTTTTACAACTTGGAAAGATCCTATCCTTCCAGTCTCCAGTACTATGTATACCTCACAAAACCAAAACAAACAGAAAAGTCCACATACTGTATGTCCTATAGAATTTTACCCTTGGCATGTACAAAACAGAACTCACTATCTTTCTCGACAAACCCTTTCCTCTTTTTGATTTCCTATTACTGGAGAGGACGCTAGTATTCTCCCAGCCAACCAGATTTGCAACCTAGATGTCATCCCTGACTTTTCATTCTCTCTTACTCCTCTGATCTAGTTTGTTGTTAGGTCCTGTCAAGAATATCTTTCCAACATTTATCATATATGCCCCTTCTCTTCTATGCTTTCATCACCCTAGTGCAGACTCTTTTATCACTTCACATTAGACTATTACAGTAACCTTCTGGTTAATCTCCCTGCCTCAAAGCTCTCCTTGTTCCAGTCCATCTTCCACTCAGTTGCTAAACTGAATTTAGATTTTCATTACCTTACACAATAAACTCTCCAGTGTCTGCCTATCATTTTGGGGATTAAATACAAAATCCTGTTTAGGTTTTAAAACCTTTCACAACCTGGCTCCTTACCTTTCTAGTTTTTCACCTTATTCCCTTCAGATACTCTCGTGATCCAATGACACTGGTTCCCTTGCTCCTCCACACAACACTCTGTTTATGAACTCCAAGCATTTTCAGTAGTTGTCTCCCACATGTGGAACTCTTCCTCCTTGCCTCTGCCTTATGGCTTCCTTCAAATCTCAACTAGCCACTTTCCATAACATTGTGAGATCCTCAATAACAGGTACTACATTTTGCTCTGCTTAGTGCACTGTAGGCACATGCTTACTGAGTGCATGCCCCCATGCCTCTATGATTGCTCCTGGCGTTCCTATGCCTGGAATATCTTTTTCTTGTTAATTTCCTGGTTAGGCTTTCCAGTCCAATAAATGCCACTTCTGTTATGCAGCCTTCTCTGGTCCCCTTGGTTAATAAAGGCCATTTCCCCCTCATATATCACAAAATCTCTAAAACACGATAGTATGTCATACACAAATTTATCTAAACTTTTTGGCAATATGCTCTCATTTGAGGATTAGTATGGCCTCTTCTATTCTGTTCCTAAATATTTAATACCTACAAATGTCAAAGAGAGGTTTATGTCACCCGCCAATTTACATCCCTCATGGAAAAGTTTTGCCACAGAATAGTTCCACTAACTTCCAACCTGCTTCTGAGCTTTCCTTTTGAATAAAAGAACTCTGGACAATATGGTGACATAAACCTGTCTAGTCCTCAGCAGGAAACAAAACAAAACACCGCGATGTGTACACTGTCCTTGGAGCACCCTCTTCTCTGATACTTCCCTGTGGCCTGAGGGTCACTTGGGCATTGTGGAGGCTAAGTTCTGGCAATCAAACTGGAAAGACAATGAGTCCAGACTGGTTATGTGTAGAGAGCCTCTTCTCTGTGTGGGCTGGATGGTGATCAATCTGTTACCACGCCTGAAAGCTGCTGAGGAAACTTAAGAGAGATAGAAGGAAGGCCCACTTCCACACTAATGAAATCAAAAGTTCTTTAATTACAAGCATATGTATCTTGAGGTACATGGCATGGGCATTAATCTGCCCAGGTGAACAAAGTCCATTTTAAGACTACAAGGAAAGGTATTAAAGATGACTGCTCCAAGAGGGCTAAGATTTGTGTCAGGCTACGGTGTGGTACAGAAAGTGGCATGCTGACCACCACGGAAAAACCCAACACCACTGTCCAAAATTTTTTACTTCTTACAATAAGCTTTGGAAATGGGAGGACTTCCTAGACACATTCCCTTTTCCTTTTTTGA
Source organism: Myrmecobius fasciatus (assembly GCA_023553655.1). NCBI lineage: Eukaryota > Metazoa > Chordata > Mammalia > Dasyuromorphia > Myrmecobiidae > Myrmecobius > Myrmecobius fasciatus. Next base: position 62,897 of record JAJPUD010004792.1, on the reverse strand, counting down.
AAGGGAGAATTTATGTCTTTGAAAGAAACAACTCATCACATAGTCTTAAGCTGGAATTGTCAAGCATAGCCATATGTACCAAAAAAAACCCATGGCATATTCTGATAACTTCAGTTTCCAATATTATCTGCTTCTCTAGAATCTCTATGACACTTATACCCCTATATCACTCAACTGATAATAACTGATAAGGTCAGGAAGCATATACTATCTTTTCAGGTATGTTCAAATCTTGTCTCTCTATATAAAGCTATCTCCAGGTAGGTACCATGTCTATTATTTTTTTCATTTTTAATAGAGTGGTACCATGGGTCTTTGTGTGTGTGTATGTATATATATATATATTTAAAGAGAGTACTTTAATAATTTGATGAATTATCAGAAGATAATATTTTTATAACATTTTACAAAATCATCTAACAGTTCCTTTTGAAGAACAATTTGAAAGGTGCATTCAGTTTTCAAAATTTAAAACATTAATGCCAACATTATATGGCACAAGGGGAGTGGGTAAGATCCATTTGATGCTAGAAGACATGGCATAAAAATCCCTTCTATGTAACAGTTTTTAGGGGCCAGCAAGGCAGAGCGACAAGATCACACAATGACTTTAAGGGACAGTTTTGTAATGGCCATGACCAAATAAGTATCCTTTACTTCTTGTTTATACTCTATACTATATTAGAAAACCAAACAACTCTAGTCAATTTAAATCTTATTTTAGTAAGATGGGAAACAAGCTTTGTTGGTATAAAACAGATCATCTGAACAACAGTTTCTGTGGTTAAGCCTATTAATCCAATCCAACAATTATTCATTAAATGCTTACTGTATGCAAGGCACTATGCTAGAAGCTGCTACAGCTGGAGGGCACAGTAGAAAGATCTCCTGGGAGTCAGGAAGACCTGAGTTCAAATCTACCTTCAGCCACTCAAACTATGTGATTCTGGGTGAGTCACTTAACCCTGTTTGACTCAGTTAACTCATTTGTACAATAAGCAGAAGAAATGGCAAACCACTTATCTCTGCCAAGAAAATCCAAAATACTGAATAATTGGAAATGACTGAACAATAAAAAAAGGCCAGAAGCCAAGGATACGAAGACAAAACAGAAATACAGTTCCTTTTTACTCTTTCCACTTTACTCCCTTTCTGCTGCCCTTTCCCCTCCCCTCAAAACTTATATTTTTAAAAGGTTTGGGGTAAATATAGCGCACACACTCATATACACACACGTGTGCATGTATATAACAGAAAAGACAGAGAATAAAACTAAGATAGCTATAACAGCATCTAAGATATTGCTATAGCCTATTTTAAATCCTTAGATCCCTCTTCTTTCCTGTTTCTCTCTATAATAGATGAAGTGACACTTCTGCTTATAAAGAATAGCAAATCACAGTAAACACTGTACCTGAACATCAAGTTCTTTGGCCTCTTCTTGAGAGAAAGCTTGGTAAATCAAGCCTGGAAGACAAACCAAAATGTTATCACCTGCAGGTCTCCATTTAAGCATAGCCCCAATATTTAAGAAAACATCTCATCAGTGAAATCAAAGATGGTTATTTAATACGGAGAGGAAGAAGAAGTGGAGTTTCAGGGGTTCCGGGCAGTTTCTCATTTTGTTCTGGAGCCATTTTTATCATGGGGCCATTAAGAGGTGGGATGCCACAGAACTTGGAGACAAACAAACAAACAAAAACCAAAACTATACAAAGTAATCTTAATGACTTTATACATAATATAACTACAGTTCAATTTATTTACATTTCCATGATAGCAAACTTTTGAAATCTCTCTGAGATCAGAATAGCTTCATATCTATAGTTTAGTTTTTGTGTCTGGACACTCCAGGAAAAGTAAACACCTCAACATCTAAATGGCCAGTAAAAATTCAAGCCACCTGTGCTGGCTCTCCATACATGAGATAGAAGGAGTACACAAGGTAAGAAGTCCCAGTTTTGAGTTCTGGCTTTCACTGAGCAGCTTCAGGAACCAAAATATATCTCTTACTAAAAATAATCACCTGGGCTCCTTATGCAGGCTTTTTTCTTTTCTTGTATCCCTAACACTAAGCACAGTATCTGGGATAATGTAAAGTACTTAACAAAAATGTTTATTGATTATTAACTGACTAATATTTATTGATTGTTAGCACTTTAAGTTGAAGTGCTTTACAAAGATCCTTAGATCTCTAAAATGTAGGTGCTATTGATAAGGTAAAAGAGGCAAAGAAAGATTAAGTGACATGCTTAGAGTCACACAGCTAATAAAAGATCTGAGGCAGAATCTGAACTCAGTTCTTCACTCCAGGTCCAGCTCTTGCTAAATGCAGCACCTAAATTACTCTAATTCGAATGTTTTCTGATTTGTTTAAAAAAAAAAAAAAATAGTATAATTGGGGCAGCTAGGTGGCCCAATGGGTAGAGCACCAGCCCTGAAGTCAGGAGGACCCGAGTTCAAATCTGGTCTCAGACACTTCCTAGCTGTGTGACTCTGGACAAGTCACTTATCCCCAATTGCCTCAGCAAAAAGCAAAAAAAAAAAAAAAAGTATAATTATTATAACTAACAATATAATTAATTATTCATGTACTTTATCTCAAAGAGTGGTGAGGAAACTAAAGGAGATTAATTTGAAAATATTATAGAAATGTAGGTTATCACTATAACATATAAACACATAGTTCTATCTATAGTGACCATAAATGTCAGACTTTTGAAGACATTCCCAATTTCAAGAATTTTTTTTTTAAATGAAGCTTTGCATAAGGGATATCCTTTATCAAATTTGTGTTTGAAAAACAAACATTACAGCTGTAACTCAATTGAGAGCAAGTATTTTGCCTGCTAAGGAGGGATCATATGTCTTTTGTTCTATAGAAGAGAGGTGGAAGGAACAGATGGAATAGGAAACAAGCCAGAAATCATGGCAATTCTTCAGTAGACCAGTACTGTAGGAGACAGCCTTTGAAGGTACATGCTTTACACTGAGATAATCTAGTCTTTGTAAAGCATAACTCTGTATTATTTCTTTGATAAAACTTGCTAAGTTTCTTATCTGACCCAGTTAGAACTTTGTTATAACTTCTTCATCTGAACTCCACTAAGAGTGGCTATTATTCTAGTGCTCTGCAGGTTATATAACACAAGGATATTATTTCCATGTTATGGATGAAGGTATTGAAGCTCAGGGAGATTAAGTGCTTTGCCAACAATTATACAACTGAGAATTTGGGGAGCAAGAATTCAAAACCAAGTCCCTTGGATTCTCAGGCTAATGCTCTTTTCCTTGCCTTTGTGATTCTTATCGCTACTTATTTGACCTCTTCATACACATCTGGTGTTCTTGGCTTCTAAGATTAAATTCTCTCCTTTTACAGATCTGGAAATTGTGGCAAAGTCAAGTGATTTACCAAATTCACACTACTCATGCTATACCGGAAACAAGTATGGCACAGTGAAAAACACATTAGATTCAGAATTAGAAGACCTGGGCTGAACTCAGCTCTACCACATCCTACCTGTTGGACTTCACATATATTCTGAATCTGTTCCCTCCTTTGTAAAACATGAGGTGGAACTAGATATTCTCTTAGTTTCCCCACCCACTTTTAACATTTCATGATTCTACGAATCTAGAACTGCAGAAAAAGTTATTTTTCAACTAATTGGAGGCTTTCTCTCTTTTTATACGTTCACATTTGCCTTCCACTCTTAGCTCCAGGACAACAGGGCCTGGGCTCCCCTTCATGTTTCTCTTGTTACTTAGTAGAGGGATGGTCACAGGCCCAAGTGACATTTGCTGAAAGAGACTTGTGGAACGCTATTGTCTAGAACAAATGAGTGACAAGAGTCCTATCTGAAGCAGATGAAGAATACCAGATGCATAGGACTTTTGGTCATATAGTCTAACTGGCATATGATAAAAAAGTCCTTCAATACTATTCTTAAAAAGTGGTCATTCAGTTTTCGCTTGGACACCTCCACTACGGTAGAATCCATTGCCTTCTGATTTTAACTGAATGGTCTTTGAAATCTCTTCCTCTTTGCCCTGAAGCCGCCAAGAACGAGTTTAATTTCTGTTTTGACATGGCGGCCTCAGATATACCAGACATATCTCTCCCTACATCTTCTCTTCTTTCAAATAACCTGATTTCCAAGTAAGTCCCGCATCTGCTAGCTACTACTTTCGCGATTTTGGCCAGGCTAGTTCCCCTCTCCAGTTCTCACGTGTTTTTATTTTATTTTCTATGAAACGAATAGGGAGGACTGGAAGCGCCCTCCAAGTCGGAATAGAAGGGAGCTTAGAGATGCCCGGTACAGCAGCCTAATGAGACAGAGGCAGGGGAGCACGGCTGGCCTTAAGCCGCCCCGGGGGCCACCAGGCCAAGGCACGAACTTCCAGGCCTCCTCCTGTGAGCGCAGAAGACAAGGGCAGGGGGTCCGGCTCCAGGTATTCCCTGCCGCCCAGTCCCCACTCACGCTCCGTGCACGCGCCGCTTCCGGCTCTGTCTGATGACATCGCGAAGCTCACGCCGCGCTCACGATGTCGCCTCTCCGGCCTCTCTTGCTACTTTTCTTCTCCTTTCCAACCGGCCCGGGACTTGGCAGCCGAAACGGGAGGTGCGAGGCGAGCTCGTGATCCTGGTCGCTACCTGAGAATGAGACGGAGAAAAAAGAAAGGAGGCAGCCGAGACGATTTAACACTGGAACTAGCTGGGGAGCAAGAGGGCGCCCAGGGATGATACAAGAGGAATTGCGTCATATGATAGCGCCGATGAGTAGCGCGAGCGCATGCGCCTTTCTGCGCGTCGCCGGGCGCCACTATTCAAGAAACGAGAATGTCCACCTCAACTCCTGTCTTGAAGGCACCTCAGGGCCGAGAGCCCATAAGGAGACGGGATGGGGACCAAGAAATGGACACTCTTCGTTCTAAGAGGAACGGGAGTCGGTGGTTGAAAAACAGCTTTGCCTCTCGTCAGCTTTCCCTTCTATGAGTGGCTGAAGTGGAGCCAGAGTCAGACTGCAGGAGCTCTTAAGTCGGGGACCTCTGAATGTTTTGTTGTTTTGAATGCTAACCACTCCGTTGCCACGTGCTTGGTTCTCTTTGTAATCCTCTATTTTATTTTATGTATTCAAAAGCATTATTCTGAGAAAAGGTCCATGGGTTAGTTTAGGGTACGCAAGTGTTCCGTGACAGAAAAGACCAAGAATCCCTGAGGCAGGGCTTATTTATCCTTCCCTGTAAAAGTATATAGACGAATTCAAGAGCTTAATGCTTTGGGGTCTTCCTCCACCTGGGCATTTCATTTACACGACAAGCATTAAATTCCTACCATGTCCCAGGAGCTGGAGAGTTTTTGTTGTTTTTCTGGACTTAAATTTCATTGCTATTGAAAATTCAACACTACCTACACACTGACCTTTCGTTTTACAGATTGGAGAGGTTCCTGAAAGGTAGAGATTTGCCCTGGGCCACAGAGCTGGTCTGTGTGGAGGGAGTATTTGAACCCAGGACTTGTGACTCCCCTAGGCCAGTTGTCTTGAAGAGAGGTAGGAATTCTCAGAATAAAATACTTTTCTGGTATAGGGGAACATCTTGGACAAGACACAAGCGACAAAAGATAGGAAATCTTAAGACTTTACTATGAAAAGTAATGTGACATTCTGAAGAGAGTAAAATCAGATTTTAAGGACTTCACCAAGCAAGAGTTTATCTTTTATCCTAAAAAGTATTGGGAAATCATTGAAACTTTTTGAGCTGGGAAAGGACATGGCAAAACCTGGGCTTTAGGAGTATCAGTTTGGTAACTGTGTGGTTTGAATTGGAGAGGGGACAGGTGGGAGACATTAATAATTCTATTTGGTGTTGATCCATGTCTTCCCATAAATCTTCCATAGAGAATTTACACATGTTGGAACCTCTTCTAGGCTTAAAACAAACAAAAACCCAAGGATGCTCCCATTGCTGCTCTCTAGATATATACCTTTTATAGCTTAACTCTCACTAACATTGGTTTAATTCCTTTTCTGTTCAGATAATTTCTCTATGCCACATATTGAGCCTATGGAATAAAGATCAATAAATATGTGGGGCAGGTTAATCAGTAAGCATTTGTATTAAGGTCATTTGATAGACCAAGTACTGCTAAGTGCTGATGATACAAAGACAAAAATGAACTGGGACCTGCCTGGGAGCTTTCATTCTATTGAGAGAAACAATATATACCTATAATTAAACACAAAATACATACAAAATAATTGCAGGATCCAAAACTAGCAACTGAGGTGATCAGGAAAGGCTTCATGTAAAAGGAAGTCATACTTGAGAAGAGTTTTAAATGAAAGTAGGGATTCTAAGAGGCAGAAAGAGAGAACAAGCTAGGCATGCTGTATACTCTACAAAGTGAGAGTTGGAATGATGGATTGTTGTGTTTGAGGGATAGCAGATATATGAGCTTGGTTGGTACATAATATGAGTACAGAGAAATAAGTCTAGAAAGGTAGATTGTGATGAACTTTAAATGCCAAGTAGGGAGATTGCATTTTGTTCTAGAGGCAATAGGGATAAATGAAATATGGGGAAAATCAGTTTCTCAGAGCCATAGGTACTTCTTAGTGCCAGTATTTACCATTATTTTGTAAAATCTGCTTATTGTATCTTTTTTCTTCTAGGAACAAAACTTTCTGTGTACTAGATTGTTTTTGTTAATTGCTGTACTCCCCCCCCCCCAAAAAAAAGAACCTATTAGTGCCAGCCTTCTGGTGAGGAGCCTTGAGTTTATAAGTATTAAGTGCCTACTATGCTTTGGGGATGCACATGCTGGGATGTAGCGGGAAGAAAAAACCACAGGAATTGGAGTGATGAGATCTGTTAGATCTCAACTGTTAGATGTTTTTTAAAAAATAATTGTTTTAAAAATTTATTTGGCATTTCTAAATCTATATTTTTTCATTTACAAACTGGAAATTTTTGTACTGTCTGTTGTTAAGAGATCTCCTGAACTTATCTTTTTGAGTTGCTGCATTTCCCAAAAACACTGGACCTAGAACATGCATGTGTCAAGGATGAAGGCATCTCCTATTCCATCTCCACTGTACCTCCCCCCCCCCCAGTTGGCATAATTTGTTGTTTGCATCTTAAGCTATATTCCTTGTGTGTCTTTGGGAGTCAAGATAAGTGCCAGCTAGTCTGTGCCAGGATGGGAAAATACTTGTATAGCTAGGTTCCTTTGCAGATAAGTAGATCCTCCTATATTCATAGTCTAGGGTTTTCTAAGATGAAAGAATGTGACTTTTGCTAAGTACTTGTTCTTCCATTATAAGAGGGGTTACTATATCTGTTCTGTCCCATGCCATACCCCTTTCTGTGTTTTTTTTTTTCTCCTCATTTTGTTGTACTGTCATAAATATGCAAGCTTCTGTAAACACTGTGAACACATTGGGTCCCACATGCAAGTTTATTTCTTTTGTAGTAAACCTGGTTTTTACGTAAGTCTTGGACATAGTAATGGCCTGGTGACAGCCTCACAGTGCTGTGAGGAAAATATTTTTTATTTTTTAAAATTTAATTTATTTATTTTAGATTATGCATGTACATTCATTTTTTATATATTTCCATATGAGTTATGTTGGGAGAGAAAAATCAGAACAAAAGAGAAAAACCATGAGAAAAAAAAACCACCCAGAAATAACAAATAATATGCATTGATTCATATTCAGTCTCCATAGTTCTCTCTGGATGTGGATGGCATTTTCTGTCCAAAGTTTGTTGGAATTGCCTTGAGTCGCTGAATTGCTGAGAAGAACCAAGTCTATCATAGTTGATCACACATTCTTTTGCTGTGTATAATGTTTTCTGGTTCTCCTTGCTTGAATGTGAAATTTTTTTTTAATGGGATGTTTGAATCATTATGGTAATGTGTATCATTGTGTGTATTGGGCCCTATGTTGTATCAGTGCTTCCAGTTAATAGCTACAATTGGTAGGCATTCTTATAGCACACTTTTATAGGATAGAGGTGTCTAACCTGCTGTTCAGAGGCTGCATTAAAACTCTGCAACACTCCTGAGTCCTGCCCAAACCAAATTAAAATGTAATTGGCAATTATCTAATACAATAAATAAAAATAAAATAGAACATAGATAATGTTAATAGATAATTTTTAAAAGTTAATTTGTGACCCCAGGGATCCTTATGAAAGATAGAATGGTCTTATTTCTATTTGAGTTGACATCACTGTTATAGGAGCATTTGCCACTTAATTAAAATTGACCATCATCATATTTTGTTATGGAGAAAAACTTAGTCTGAAACCTGGAAAATTTTTGCTTCAATGCTAAAATAGGGTGATCATTTTCCTGTTTTTAATAGAAAAAAAGAGTAATTCCATTGATAGGTTAATTCTTCATTCTATATGATTTATCAACTTAAATGATATCTATGCAATAATCAGCCCTTATCTTTCTCTTAAGATCTCATTTTGTATCAATACCTATCTTCTTGGAAATCTCCACATAAATATACAGTGGGATTCTCACACTAAATGTCTGAAAAAGAATTTCCCCTAAAACTTATCCTTTATCTAAAATTTTTGTTTCTATGGATGATCCTCTTATTTTCCCAATTTTCTCAACTTTTTATTTTTCCTTATTCCCAGTAACCTGTCATTTGCTAAGTCTTTTCAATTGTACTTCTGCTGTATCTATCATATCCATCCCTTTCTTTCCATTCACAAGAACACTATCTTAGTTTAGCCTCTCATCAGCTCCACCTGGACTTAGTAGCCTTCTAATTGATTTTCCTGCTTCCCAAAATCTCTGATCTCCAATCCACCTTTTATAAAGCTGCCAAAATAATTACCTCAAAGTATAGATGTGACCATATCATCACTTCCTTTTTTTTTTTTTGTGAACTATGAGTGGCTTCCTATTGTCACTGATAAAATACAAACTCCTTTGTTTATCATAAAGCCCCCATATACCTTGGCTCCACCTTTGCACATATTTCTTATTGTTTCCCCTCATTCATGCCATCTTCTGTCAAAACTATCTTACTTGCTATTCTCTAATTTGGTATTTTATCTCTCATCTAAATGGCTTTACATAGTCTTTTCCCCCATGCCTGGAATACACTACTTTTATCTTCACATCTGAGAAACCCTAGTTTCTTTTTAAGATTTAGGTGCTATTGTTCCCCCTAATTGTTAGTACTTTTCCCTTCCTAAAATGATTTTGTACATACTTTGTCCTCGCGTTGTATTACTGCTTCCTCTCCCTACCAAGAGAAGGCGAGCCTGAGGACAGACACTGTTCTAGTTTTAATAGCCTTTATATTGTTCAACACCTAAAATAGTGGCTTGAATGTAATGGATATTTAGTAATACTTGTTGAAATGACGACTCCTTTACTCAAAATGAATTTTCACCTCCTAGCTTTTGATTTTATTTCCCACCATGTTTTTAGAGCTCAGATCTAAGATTCTGTAAATTTCTGCTATATCAAACCCTACCTTGTTCTTTAGAAAATAGGCACCACTGAAAAATGAAAGTATTGATGAAAGGAAACAATATTGTTGTATGAGAGTATTATTCTATGTTCTCTGAGAAGGAGAAATAGCAAAAATAAATGAAAGTTCAACTGTTCAGGATATTCAAGTGTAATGACTTAGCAGTAATATTTACTGTCAAATGGTTCATGAAATTCAAATTTCTCCAGGGTTTTTCCTTCTAAAAATCACTCTTAAAATCTATTTTGGTGCCTAATATATGCACCACAACAGACTCTTATCTTTGTGTCCTAAAGGAGATTTTACTCATTGAGTTGTCCTCATTAAGAAAAGCTCAGTTCTTGTGAATGGAGTGTTTAGACTCACACTACAGCTCTTTGGGGCCACATGAGTGTTCCTTCATTGGATTTATGGGGCAATTCCTGAGGCACTTAAGGGATTCACAGTGAAATCACTGTTGGCTGTGCCAATGCCATAAATCCAACCTCCGAGGTGAAATGAGTGCCTGGGGAGTCAAGTCCACACTTTTCTTGCCTTGTTTTCCCTGTTCTCAACTTTGATGTTCGAAGGGGGCCTTTGGGAGAATTTGTATATAGATTTGCTTGTTCTGATAGAAGATTTTGATAAGAAATAGGATGGGCCAAGCTACGTGTTGATATGAAATGTTAAAAATATCAGCGTTGAAAAGGGATGGGGAAAAGCTAAAGTAGTGACTTGACTCATTGCAATTAAAGAGAACAGTTATGAGTACCTGAAGAAGTCTAGCAGAGAGAGAGTATGGAGATTCAGAAGATAAGTTACGTTTTTTAAAACCAGTTAACCGAAGTACAGAAATTGGTAAACAGGTAAAAGAAGGTGTCAAAGAGGTTGAAGGATGTTTATGTAACACAACACTTTAAGGTTTGAAAATCATGTTCAGTGAACCTTATTGTGACCTGTGAACTACTATGGGTATTCTTCTCTTATACATGAGACTTGCCTCTGATTATAGTCAGAAGTACTGTAAGTATCAGAAGTACAATTTGAACTCAAGTCTAAGAACCATGCCACACTGTCTCTCAGTAACACTTATCTTTAAAGGCACAGATTGAATGCCATCTCTGAGATCTTTTCTGACTTATGTGGCAGATGTATACTATCTTGTTTATTGGTTTTATTTCTTATGCATATCTTATCTTTACATCTAGACCTTAAGAATTTTCAGGGAAGATACTGTTTTATGTATTGTTAGAGCTTCCCTCAGTGTCTAGTGCAGTCCTCTTCATGTAGTATTTATTTAGTAAATGCTTTTTGAATTGAGGAAACTTTTGCTTTTATATTTTTCCTCCTGTGCCTGACAGAGTCTTTCATGTGGTAAAATCAAATTAATTGTAGGAGTTGGAATGATAATAGAGATCATTTAGATTAACCTATTTTAGATGAGAAAACTGAGACCCAGAAAGATTAGCAATATTAATTAAATATTTGTTGGATGATTAACCCTTTAGATTCAATATTTTCCACCCTAAGCCAGCTATATTAGTTAATAGGACTTCTTTATCCTGTCCCCAACGAGACTATGAGATATAAGGGCCAATTTGGTATGAAAAAGATGTCACCTGAAAGGGGAAACAAATCTACTGGATAATCCTCATGCCAAATGATTGAAGTAACTACAGTCAGAGCTATGGAGTGAGAAAAAAAATTGTTTAAAGATTGGGGAACTATCTTCTTTAAACTATAATCCCTATGATTTCTAGCTAGGCCCTTTTCTCTTCCATACTGTCTCTCCCTCTAAACTCTTAGCCAGCCTGACCATCCAAGCAACTTGGCGTGAGATCTAATGAGTCTGGTTCTTGAAAATTGTTTTTCAGCTTCCCAGAGGAAGTGTCAATCCATATTAACGTTGTTTCATCCTTGCACACTCAATAGATAAAAAGAGAAAGAACCATGCCTAATTCCATATTTGGTACAGATCAGCAGAGCAGCTCATGAACGTGTGATGATGATGGAAAAGTCCTCTTCATGAGCAGGACTTGGAAACTTCCCTCTGGGTATTGTTGTCCTTTCAGCTCTATAGTCTTTGCTGGGATCCCCAGATTTGAGAAGGAATTATGGGTGTGCATCAAAGGGAGGATAAATCCTTAATTACTGTACCTGGAGTCCTATTATCCTGTCACTTCTAGCCCATTGATCTCACCTTTCAGAGGAGGTTGGCTGGGATAAGCACACAGTACAGTTCTGTCATTTAAGTTCTGGATTGTAGGCATTTTTCCAAGTAGAGAGCCCTCTGCATATTGAAGCTGAGCTAGAGGATGGTCCTGAACCCCTTTCTAACATAGAGGCTGGCTTATGCTTACCTGCTTTAGTTGGGTAATTGTCTGCTGAAAAAGCAGATGATGATTTCAAAGCAATTGACATACAGCATATGATGGTTCCCTGTAAATAGGATGAAAACCAAGTTTCTTTATACCCCTTCCTTGAGTCTGTCCAGCACCAGGCCCTGCTCTTGACAAATTAAATGTGCAAAGGAAAGGAATGAAACTGCTGTTAAACTCAGAAACTATAATTTCAGGGATTGGGAGACTTCCTTGATCCAAAAAGATACTTTCCCAACTCTTACTTGCTTGATGATGTCAGAAAGTCCTTTATCTGAAGAGCATGCCTTTTGTCCTATGATGAAAGGCAAGACAAAATACATATCCTTTTGAGGGAAGTAACTCATTAACTTACCAATAGAGGGGATGCATAGTAACCATAAGACTTTCTTTCTTGACAGCTAGTTTTGATTTATGTAAGGGAGTTGAGATAAAAGATACAATGAGGATACTGGATGTTCAAAAGGGGGAGAGGTAAAGTGGGATTGTGGATTGAAGGAGAGCAAAGAAGTGGAATGCCAGGGGCACTAAAAACAATGGTTATTTTAGAGGTACACAATTTCCAAAGCTGCTGACATTGAGAACGATCTAATTTTACAAGGATCTTTGAACTCTCAAGAAAAGCCATCTTTATCTCTATTTGCAATATTTTGTCCATGACAAATTATACCAGAATATATTATTTATGAGCGTGTATTTTCTTGCTTCCTAGGAAGCCTTGGAATAAGGAACATGCACAGTACTGGAGGGCAGCTACCTTCATCCGAATGCAGATGTTATGGGTTCCACTAGGGGGCAGCCTAATACAAGAATTAAAATTGAGTCCGCCAACACCTCGCGAACCTCCAAATCTGTCAAATAATTTTTTACCTCTCATTTCACAAAATCATAGCCTCTTCTACTTGAAATCGCCAACAGGTATGAACCAGGGCAGTTCCTTTATAATGCAATGCATTTTGATTTTGATAAGCACCTTCCCACACAGAGTGGATAGCATGGAGTTAAATAGTTTAGAATAATATAAAGGTTAAAAGAAAAGAGAGAATTATGAGACCCTGGAGAACAGGCTTGTTTTCCAGTGACATTCAGAAATTGATGTCTAAGAGAGGAGCAAGCTCTTCCAGACGGCAGGATTTATGTTAGTATTGTTGGTCCAAGTTTATTGTGAGTAAGGTTGAGGGGTGGATTTCCAAGTCCACCTTGTCTCTTCTAAGATTGTGGAACTGCAAAGTATTTACTTTGTAATGATTTTTATTTTTACATTGACCTTGATGTGAAAACAGTTACTTGCGCCCCCAAAGTCAATAATGTAAAACTTGATAATGATCTATAGCAATGAGTTTATGAATCTCCCATGACAAAGGTACTTTCCTTTGTTATGTTGGTCTAGAAGAAACTGAGGGAAAAAGAACCAAAATTCTTTAGTTAAATTGCTACTAGATAACCACAATTCACTTATTAAAGCACATGGCCATTTGGTGAAATTTATTGGTCTTTCCTGAATTAAGAAAATCCTGATTCCAGCTTGCTTTTTTTTTTTTTTTTTTTTTTTTTTTTTTAGGCAAGGTTATTTATACTTAAAGGAAAAAACAAAGGTATAGAAAGATGGTGTCAGGGACACACTTCAGTGATTTTTCCATTTTGTCTAGGCCTGGCTTTTAACATAGATTTTCATCTGGATTATGTAGGCTCAAGAGAGAGATTGGCTTTTCCCTGTAGTTTGTAACTGGGGAAGAACAAATTATTTAACAGTATGGTATAATGGAAAGATCATAGAATGGGGAAAAGGGAAGTGTTTATTCTATATGGTTTGTGGAATTGGTAAATTGCTTACCCTCACTGGGCCCCAGATTCCTTATCTTTAAAATGAGAGCTTTGAATTTAGATCTTACTCCTTCCAAGATTATCATGTACATAATATACTTATTTGTTTAATAAATGTTTGTTGCATTTGGATTGAAATAAAGACTTGAGAGCCTACTATGTATAGAGTACTGTGCTAGGAACTCTACATAGAAACACTTTGGTGATCACTGAGGCCCCTTCCAGCTATAAATGGGCAAGTGGTATCTGACAAGATTTGTCTTTCTTTTCTACCTCCTACCAGGGTTTGACCAGAATCTATCTGGTCTGTTTGATTGATCATGTGCCTCATGTGACATGATAGAAACTCCAGTCCTTTCAATGAAACGGAGGAACACCATGCCTTATCATCTGCTAGGCATCTGTGCCCCCAGGACCCTTCCTTGTCTATCATCATACCTACTATTATAATCTAAGAAATTCTGGGCTTCACCACCTGGCCTTCTGTGACACCCTTAAAACTTCTGAGCTTTTCTATCTACCTTTCAGCAGAATTCTTGTTAATATATTACTTTCCTAATTGGAGTGTGAGCTCCTTGAGAACAGAGATAGGTTTTTTTCTCTTTGTATCACCAGCACTTAGAGCATAGTAAACATTTTTTAATTAATTTATTCATTTGTCCATACATTCATGATTCTGTAATTATCTTCATTACCTGTTCCTCTACTTGGAGATAGAGAAACTAGAAAATTAAGTCCCATTTTGTGGTGATGAGGAAAACTAATGGTACCCTTGGATTTTGTAAAAATATCAAACTTGTCATTGGTGGATTGGATGTGTGCTGTGTCTTGCCTAGTCCCTATAGCAGTTTTTGTTTGATGATATCACTGCCCCTGTCTGGTAACTCACACAGACTTTTCTTGAGAGTACTAAATAGCACATTTTTCATTTGGGCTTGAAGTGTTTCCTGTTATTAATATGGGATCCCTGAGCATAGACACAGTTATAGAGAATATGAATGCTCCCCTGTAGTAACATAAATTTACTCTGTGGCACAGGCAGAGGGCTTACTTATTTTTTATTAGGTAATTGATCGGCAGCATTGATTGGAAAAAAATAGGTCTTGTTGACCATTTTCTTGGATGTCGATCAATGATATAAATTTACAGTACATCATTTCCTACAGCTGGCACTAATTATTGCAGATAAAGTAATGTGTATATCATTGGGGGAGTACATGACAGCTGTACCTGTAAGGGGAAAAAAAGATTGAATTCTACTAAACTATTTAGCTAGTAATGTCCCCCTCTTCCAAAGAATTTCTTATGGGCAAAAACCTAAGCTATGTGATTGAAACTTCTCAGCCTGGAATTTAAAGCCCTGTCTTCAAAATATGACTTCAGCTTAATTTTCTAACCTTATCTCCTACTCCTGTACTAGATGACCCTGTGCTCTAGTCAAACTGGCCTAACCTATTTCATGTATTTTGTGTCTACGTGTTCTTAATTATGCTTTCCTAATTTTTGAAATATCCTTTTCTCAACCTTCTATTGTATGCTTATCCATATTCTAGTTATCCTTAAAGGCCCCAGCACCTTAGGCCCCAGGAATTTCTTAAAGTCTTCCCTATGCATTGTAAGCCCATAACAATCTCTTCCTTCTTTGAATTCCTACAGCATTTACTGTCTTTATCACTCATTTGCTTCTTACATACTGCTTTGTGGTATTGGTTGATTTTAGTTTTGTCTGGTTTCCTCAACTAGATTGTATGTTTCTTGAGGGCTAGGGATGTACCTTACTCATCTTTGTATATCCAACAGTGACTTGCAGGACTCATAATGGATATTCAAAAAATGTTGTTTTGCAAAGATTATTCACTAAATAAGTAGAACAATTTACCTCTTTGGTGAAACTACTCCAGCCAGGGAGATATGTGCAAGAAGTACACACAGATTGCTAAGAAGGAAAAAAAAAAGTCTCTTGAAGTAAATTATATAGGGTATAGCTTCTAAAAGGGTGGATATTTTTAGCTATACTCAGGAAATATCATGGAGTCCCAGTAGGAGTGTGCAGAGTTCTGAGTTCATTTATGTTTCATTGGCTAAGGATTTGCACTTTTTATTTTGAATAATGGAAAGCACTTTTTGGGAGGAGAGAATACAGCATTATCAGCCAGTCTTTGCTTCATCTGCTTGATGGGGGGAAGAAGTTCTTTGTTTAAAATAGATTGCCTCTCCCAGCTTTCAATCTCTGTTTGTTGAAGTCCTTCCTTTAAGGCAGGGCCCAATCCAAATGCCACCTTCTCCATGAGGCCCCCCCTTGGCACCCTCAGGTGAAAGTGACCTGCCCCCCTTCAAATTTCTCTTTGGACTTTTCCTGGTTCTTTGACTCTATCTCGGTCTACTTTGTATTACAGTATTTTTCTATCATATATTATGTGTATCATATTTTATATTATATTTATTGTATATATATACACACATATATATATATATAATGATACATGTAGGTATCCTATAAATATAGTAATGATTATAGCAATTGAATAGTACTTTTAAGGTTTTCATAGTACTTACAAGTTATATCTTTGATCTTCATAATAATCTTGTGAGGTAGAGTGAGGTGTTATCCCTATTCTACAGGCAAGAACATTGAGGCTGAAAGAAGTTGAGATTTGTCTAGGGACACATAAATATATTTGAGACAGGATTCAAACCGAAATCTTTCTGGTTCCACCCATGGGACCATCTTATTGCTCTGTACAGTGGAAAGAACCATGGTTCTAAAATCAGAGGACCTGAATTCAAATCTTCCCTCTAAGGCTTGCTGTCTATATGACTTTGGGCAATCTGCTTAACCTCTCAGTCTCAAATTCTTCCTCTGTAAAATGAAGAGATTGAAAAAAGACTTCTCAGGTCCCTTCCAGCTCTGAATCTATGGTTCTGTACTATACCACCCCATTAGACCATGAGCACCTTGAGACCAGGGACTGTCATTTTTCATTGTTTTATCATTTGTGGTAAAGACTTAATGAAAATTTGTTTAATTGAAGATAATCTAGTACATTTTCTATAAAGAGAACTTGAGCTCCCAAACTTTAGGGTTTGGATGGCAGATGTTTAAATGTAAGTTACTGGGTTCCAACTCTTGTCTAGTGTTTTCTGTGATATGTATTCCTGTAGGCAATGTGTTATGGCAAGTAAAGCTCTCAGTGAGGATTGGGGAGGTGTCAACAATTAAACTAGCAACAAATATTTATTAAGTGCTTTCTGTGTGTGAGGCACTGGGAATGCAAAGACAAAAATAAATCATGTTCCTGTCTTAATCCTGGTAGCTAACTTGCTTTGTAATCTTGGGAAGAAGACTTACAAACATTCATATCAGCTCATTTGATCCTCACAGCAATCCTGTGGAGTAGATGTTTTCATTGCCCTTATTTTAACAATATGGAATCCAGGTTCAGGGAAGTTAAGGCACTTGTTCATTGGGTCACGAAGGGGATAAATGATTTGAACTCATGCCTTGCTGATTTCAAGTATATTGCTCTATCCAACAGCTACCTAAATGTCTCATTTGTAAATGAGAGGGTTGGACTAAGTGATGTCTGGGGCCTCTTCCCACATGGACATTCAATGATTGTTGCCCTCTGTATTTGCCACGGAGGGTATTCCTGCTCAATACATGGACTATAGTGTTCTAGAAGTTCCATTCAGTTCTTACAGCTTGTGAAAAAGCACAAATTATATGAAGTGGTGAAATTAACATTTAAAGAAATTCTTTCTTTTCCTAAAGTCCTACTTTGGTGCTGGGCACATAGTGTATACACAATGAAAACATAATTTTGTAATTCTGGAGGTCAATAGGTCTAAAGTCATATTATTCATTGAAACTCTGGATCATAGCTTTAGAGCAGATGAAGAAACTGAGGCACAGAGAAGTGACTTATTCAGGGGTATACAGATAGAAGTGTCTGAGGTAGGATTTCCTGATGCCAAATTCAGTGCTCTGTCCACTCTATCACCCAACTGCCAGAAAGACAGAAACAAGGAAAATAGTTCCTAGCTGATTCTGTTATTTGCACTGAAACTAGAAGTAGAGCTATCATGGGATAAGTCTTAGGACTCAGAGGAGAACTGGACTTAGAAACAAGTACTGATTATGAGTAGTTGAATGGGTGGGGGAGGAAGAACCCAAATCTATCTGCTCTGGTTTATCAGAGCATTCACAATGCTGAATGTAGTTGTATCCTGTGTTCTGTGCCTGAACACAGATAAATGAATTAGCGTTACCAGGAAACAGAAACAGCATTAAATCATCTAAAGAGATTCATTTTCTATTAGTTTCTTAAGAAAATGAATGTATCTTCTCTTCAGGTCAGATTCTTTAAGGAGGAGATGACAAATCCCTTCTTTCCACCCTCCCAAGGTGCCTGTTAGGTACTACCACTGTACTTTTCACCTTCAAAGTTAGAATTTCCACCAGCCCTTCAGCTTAATTTTGGGTCAGGGAGTGCACTCTTCCCTTTGAATTTCTAAACTAGATTTCTCATAATGAAAGCAGGAACCATTTTTTTCTTTTTCTTTCTTTTTTTTTTTTTTTTTTTGATGCACAAGGCAG
Source organism: Myrmecobius fasciatus (assembly GCA_023553655.1). Taxonomy (NCBI): domain Eukaryota; kingdom Metazoa; phylum Chordata; class Mammalia; order Dasyuromorphia; family Myrmecobiidae; genus Myrmecobius; species Myrmecobius fasciatus. The sequence continues at coordinate 44,610 of JAJPUD010004792.1, read as the reverse complement.
TCAACCCCTAAAAAAGTTTATTTAATAAAGCAGTTAGTTCCAGCTGGATTCACGAAGGTGGAATTATGGGTCCATTTGAAGGAAAAGGAAAGGGTGCCAAGCTAGAAGGTCAAAAGAAGAGCTAATGAATTCTCCCACCAAGTGTACATGATGCAGCATCACAAAAAACACAAACGTTTCAAGAAGGATATTCTCATTTCTAGAGCATGCACAAAACCAATGGCATCAGACTAAAACTGCAGCATTACACAAAAGGTTACTACAGTAGAAAGAATGTTGGATTTGGAGTCAGAGAATTTGGGCTTAAATATTTATTACCAGTATGACTGTGGGCAAATCTTTGGGCTTCATTTTCTCAACTGGAAAATGAGGATGTTAGACTAAAATCTTCTTTAACTTATAAATCTGTTACAATCTTATATGAAAATGCATGGTAACAGAAATAATACTATATCTGAAGATTGGAAGATTGGAAATTATTAGAACTGAGAAAAGTTCTAATAATTTATCCAATCCATGCTTTTTATTTGGCAAATTGGGCTTAGAGGTACAGGCCTTAGAGTCAGCTGATTCTTTCAGCTCTGTCTTCTTGCTCTTCATCCCCATTTCCTCTAGGCTGCCCCAACAACAAACCACTACATTGTGATCATAGGATTATAGGATTGATGATTGGAAGAAAACTTAGGTGTCATATGAATCCAAGGCTCTCATTTTATATTTGAGGAAACTGAGGCCCACAATCATCATTCACAAATCCACCTCTCTTCAGTGACTGTATATCTTTTACTCTCAAATAAAGAGTAGTTCTCAGGGTTAGGCCTTAAGAGTTTTTTGTTCTAGTGCTAGCTTAGCCATTCACTCCCCTTGGGACTGTAATCTTTCCATGACTGTTTCTTCCTCTGTGAAAAAGAGATAAGAATACTTAGTGTATAAACCTCCTAGTGTTGTCATAAAAGCAAAATAGATCTGAATGTAACTTAAAAAGCATGATATTCTATACAATATCTGGAATTATTTCATTAGCCCTGTTATGCATAGGAAAAGCTATGTGGAGTCTTCAGACAAGAAGGGTGTCCTTTTTGAGATGGAAAAAGGTAACTGGAGTATTGGATGCAGAGGCACAGAATAGAGAATTTGACAAACCCTCAATAGGAGATATATTAGTGATAGTTCCTATAACTCTCTGAACTAATTTTGGGTCCTGTTCAGGTCCTAAAAGGGCAAAGGAAAGCTATTTCTATATTAATTATCTAACTAATTAATATAGAAATAAATTCTGTATTAATTAAATAATTATACATAATTAATTCTATATTAATTCTATAATTAATTGTTCTGGAGTCTCTCCACAAAAAGTTAAACTCCTCCTTACACCACCTCCTTCTCCCTCTTTCCACTTTCCTCCCCTCCCTCAAGTTCCATAGCTTTGGAATTGTGCATTTCATTGCCAGGTAATTAAGTAGTGATGTGCAGTAATATGGTTATCACTGGGGCTCATTCATAAAAATGAACCATTTTTATATTTAGCTTGATACATTGAGAGGAAAAAAAACATAAATATTTTTAAAGGACTTTCTAAGCGAAGAGATATTGGTCTCTAAACAGTTATAGATTTTATGACTCATCAAATCTTCCAGTATTCAATCACCGTCTTTCACATACCTCTTTTAAAATGTACTTAGAAAGTCTATATGCCCATTATGTTCAATTCATTTATTTTAATCACACAACTGAACTAATTCCACATGAAAATTTCCTCCTCCTTCCTCCACTCCCTTTTTACCTTCCATCAACCATTGCCATACTTTATGTGGATACCAGATGAAAAACCTCCCGCTGCCTTTCCCTGGCTTCCTTTTCCCAAATTTAATTAGCCTTTCAGTGATAGAAAAGGGCCTGGGCTGCTGTGTTTTCTCTAGCTCTATAAATGCCAGTAGCAAAATAGGCATGCTCTTTCAAAAAGAAACATACTCCATGGACCACATGGTGTTTTCATGGGTGTTCACATCAGCAAGGATTTTTTTCAAGCAAACTCTCCCTACATTGGAGACACTTAGCAGTGAAGAGGTAACCAGATCTACTTTCCTGAGTTAGTCTCTTTGACTTGGCTTTGTAAACAAATAATCAAAATATCAATCTTATGTTTCTTCTTCATCCCACTGGTGGAGGGAAAAGCTAATGGTGATGTAGCAAATAGATCTGTTGAGTTCATAATTGTGGATACAGCAAAAGTCACTCAGCCTTGTTTTTTCTATGTTTCTTTAAGGCCAAAACAACTGTTTGAAAACCAAAAAATTAAATCAATCAATTTTAAAATTTTCTATGATGCTAAATAAACAATTTGTTTTAATTTTTCATTATATTAATATTTTAAGAGATGTAATTCTGTACTTGGGGTCCAGAATAAGATATATTTTTGGAACATAGCCAATGTGGAAATTTATATTGCTTGAATATGAATATTTGTTAGAAGGTCTTGTTTTTCTTTTTCACTGATGGGAGGAATGAAAAATAGAATTTTGCTTATTAAAAAATTTAACTTAATTAAAAATCTGATCACATGATTTAACAGAGTTGGAAGCAGGAGTGTGCTGGTAAATGTTTAATAGCCAGCCCTCTGGGGAAAATATACTGTATGCACCATACACTTTAACATTTAATCTGCATTCTTAACATTTTCTTCATCACTTTCTTAAATCTAGGTAATCAACAAAATAATAAATCAAGCTTTGGTTTGTGATATTTGCTGATTTTGAGATGTATTAAAAACTCATATTGTACCAGTTTGAGCTGGTTCCAGCAAATCCCTATCTTGGAGAGACTTCAGAGATTATTGATGCCAGCCCCCTTATTCTACATAGGAAGAAACTGAGATTCAAAAAGTTAAAGTGATTTACTCAAATGCATATAGTTAGTAAGTGGGAGAACCAAAATTTGAGCCCATGAGGTCTTTTGTTTCTAAATCCAGTGCTTTCCCCTCTATATTATGCTGATCTAATGAGTTTTGGAATCTTGTCTATATCTCATGGCATCTCTTGAGTTACAAGAGATCTCCAAAGTCAGCATAGTTAATAATACTCTGGATTTGGGGTCAGGAAGACTTGGATTTGAAACCTGTCTTACACCTTCTTGAGCTGTGTGACCATGACAAGTGACTTTACTGCTCTCAGTTTCCTCATCTACAAAATGGAGAAAACAGTAGTATCTATCCTAAGGAATTCTGCGGGTATCATATGAAATGATTTAGGCAAAATACTTTGAAAACCTTAAAACACTATATAAATCTCAATTTTTATTAGGACCTAATCCAGTTTTTACATTAACAGACATTCTCTCTCTACTGTCCTTTACAAGGAGTTATCTAGCTTTTGCTTAGAGAACTTTAGAGATAGGGTATCCAGTAGCTTTGGAGACAACCTATTCCACTTTTAGCTGTCAGAATATTGGTTTTTTTTCTTACATCGACTATGAATTGATTTCTCTCCACCTTCCACACATTTTTTTTAGTTCTACTCTATGGGGCTAAGCAAAAGAAGGTCAATCCCTCTTTTGATATGGCAACTTTTTAGCTACTTGAAGATAGATATCATATCTTCTCAAGTTCTCTTTTTTTAGGATAAACCTCTTCATTTCCTTCAATTCATTCTCATATATTTAAATAAAGCACTATGGATTGTTAGCGAATGATTATGAATTGAATTGAGTTACCCATAATATGGTATCTAGTTTTCTTTTCATTTTGGGCTCATGGTGATTTAGAGACTCTGGGTTTGTTTGTTTGTTTTTAAAATGCTTTAAAAGTCCCAAAGAATGATGTAAAGAAGTAAAAAGTCTCATTCCTGCAACATATATTTAAGGTATTTGACATTTTTTTTTAATTTTGTGTTTGGAAGACTAATTAATAACTTTCATTAACATTGAGTTACCATGTTTTAGTGAAATTGTCCCTTTCACTTCTATAGAAAAGGCGAACTATATTCATTAATTATAAAAATGGTTCCCTGGGAGTTTTACTTAAGAGTTATAAAAGACAAAATCTTAACTTTTCTGATATTTATTTTTCTGTACTTCATTTCCATTTGGTAAGAACTGTATCCTGTATCATGCTAGATCCCATTTCTTCAATAAAGAGATTTCCAAAAATAGTTTTTTTTATTAGATTCTTCTTTTGTTAAGTTCTTACTTCATAAAATTTAGGAAGTAACTAACTGCTCATTAGTTAATCTGATTTTTAGCTTGATGTGTGGATAATGAATGTACTTCCTAGAGTTAGTCTTATAAGTAAGCCTAAAGGCATATTCTTCATAATGTCAGTTTTTGCTATCCTATGTTTAGTTTGTGTGTGCAAACTTTGACTAGGTATAGCAAAAAGTAATAGCTGCTGTTTTCCTTAGTTTTATATGACCATGGGTTTTTTCTTGTTATATCTCATTAGTGTTAAGTTCAACTTGCACCATGCATATGCCTTCAATTATGACAGCAGCCCTTTGATTCACATGGTGCTGAAGAGCTTCTCTTAGGCACATCTCACTCTGAATTGCCTTGAATGTGTCTCCTCCCCCCCCCCCAAAAAAAAAGTTGACTCCACCCACGGCACCTGCTATATGTCACAGTCCTTATCCAAAGATTTATCAGCATTCTTGAGTAGGCTCTGAAACTCCCACATGAACTGGGTTTAAAAAATTTTTTTTTCTTAGATACCCCCAAAATTACTTATCCTTGTTTTTCTATCTTTTCAAAGCTCAGAGAAAGATGTAATAAGGTTGTCATTTCCAGTGACAGCTGGTTGTGAAAAAAAGTCCTGAGGTCTCTCCAAAATGGCAACAGTTCCTACTGCATCCAGATTCCAGCTGTGTCTAGTGCCTATTAACAGTCTTTAAAAATCATGCCCAAAGAAGAAGGCCTTTCCCACAAGCTTCCTTCCCTCTTTTGGGGTCTATAATCACAGAATCCAGCTTTTTCCTATAGAGTCCCTGAGAACAAGTTTCTTTTCCAGTCCTCTCTTCATCCACTTTCCTAAACATGAGATCATAGATCCTGAAAGGGTCTTTGAAGGCCATTTAGTCCAGATTCTCCCCATTTCCCCCCATTTTACAGTTGATAAAACTGAGGCCTAGAGAGTTTAGCTATATTTCTTAAAGTTGTGCAGGTTGTTGCTGTGGGTAGCAAAGCTGAGATTTTAATCTGGATCTTCACACTTCAGATTCGGTGTTCTTGTCACCTCACCAACTTCTAGACCATTCTTTGGTCCTAAGAGCTTCTCTGTTAACTTCAGGAGGAGTTTTACTTACTGCTTAGATTCTTTCAATTTAAGACCCCGGGGGGGGATTTGCTCCAAATCTCCAGAGTAACAGAGAGGACTAAGAAATTAGACTCTTGCTTTACACAGTCAATAGGCTTTTGCAAAGTTGTGTGCTGGCACTATTTTTGTAAATACAATCCTATTTCAAATGCACTAGGGGAGCTCTTTGTTTAAAGGAATTCTATAGTCAATCCTTTTTTCAAAGTGAAGGATCCTTTTGTAAATGGAATAATTTATCTGTTTTGTAAATATGGATTTTCCTAGATTGGGCTAGTTTGCAGGGAGGGACACCTGTATTGACTTAGATACAGTCTAGTTGCAAAAGGGTCTCTGTAGTTTTGGGGGGCTGGTAACCTTTGAAACACACACACACACACACACACTTTAATAGAAGGCATTCCTAGCTGTTGGGTTGGGTTTCAGTGCTTGGGAGAAGACATTAAAAGACTAGCAGGAAAACTGAGTGGAGTTTGAATTGAGTCCCTGGGGGTGATAGCGAGCCACCAACCATGCACACATATTTATGGTATCCCTAAGGACCACATTCCCCTGCAAAAGATTAACATCCCTGCTGTACAAATTAAAAATGCTCCATGATTTGCAGCATAGAGCAGGCTCACTGAAGATCAGCATCTTTCTTTTGAACAACATAATTGAATGTCTCTCGCTCTGAAACACTCGCTGTATCGATTTGAATTAATTATTTGTACATTTGTAATCTTTGTGCTTTCTGAAGGCCTGGCATGCCCCAAACCGCAATGCTGCTAATCCTTTTCCCATTGAGTAGAAAGCCTCCCTTCCCATTACCCCTTCCAAACCCTCTGTCTCCTTATCCCTGCACCTCCTCAGTCCCAGAGCATGTGACAGCTGAGGACAATCCATCAAGCCCAATAGACTAGTTTTTGCTGATAAAGGAGAGTTTTTAAACTGACAATTCTACTTTTAATGAATTAATAGTTTCAAACCATAGTTACTTTGGCTTGTCTTAAATAAAAGCACCAATTCATTAGAACCTGAAGGAAAAGCCAAACCTCCAATTTAAGTATTAGGATTAAAGCCTGTAAGCTACAAGAAGTTGCATAGCTAGAAGCTGAAATTCCTGAAATTTGGGGAACCATTATTTCTCTTAAGTTTTCTAAATGAGCTGGCAATTAAATATGTATAATAGAAATACGAATCTAGAAGTTATAAAAAAGGTGGGTAGTCTGTAGTTTAATACACATATTACTCTAAAAAAAGGGAAGCTAAAGGAAAGGGGAAATTCAGGAATTTTCTTTATACATAGTGAACTATAAAAAGTCAGCCCTTTCAGGAGAAAATAATGAATAGAACTCAAGATGTTGACCATCTAGTATAACCTCTTTGTAATACTTTTCTTTAGTCTTTAGTAGGGTATGTGATACAGATAAATCCATATTAACTAGAGTATTCAGGGAATGATTGTTTTGGTTAACTGTAGATTCTAGTTAACCTCTGAACTCTATTTCTTGGATCCATTTTTTGAGCATTTTCCCTAAATTGTTGTTTTTTTCTGATCCTGTAAGTTCAGTCCTAAAGTCTCATACTTAAAGTTTGACTTGCAGACTTAGGATCTGGTGCAGACCTTTTTGACTCTGAGTCTGGTTCTTTATATATCTTACTTATCTGGCCCTAAATGACCTCAGCTGATTCTCTAAGACTATGTTGCAGAGTAAATACAAATTTGTCTTGAAAGTGTAATGCTCTTATTAGGAGTTTTCTGTACTCAGGGAATCATAGGTCTAGTTCCTCCCTCCCCTTCATGTTCAGTCTGTTAGTGATGATGGAGTCTATATTTATTTATAAAAGATGTTACAGAACAGCCTCAGGTATTTATTCTAAACATTCATTCTCATTATTTTGTTCTATAGCTAGTTATGGAAAAGGTGTAAAAGATTGAGCTGAATATGACATGGATCTAGGATATCCCTTAGAAGATCATTTGAGTTTGTGTATGTATTTGTTTTTAAGTTTTTATTTTGCTGAGTATCTGATATAAACTTTTTCTTCCTTATTTTCCTCCTTCTTGAAGATAAAGTATAAAACAAAAATCTATTTGTTTTAGGGTGCTAGTGGATAGAGAGTTGGCTCAAAGTCAGGAAGAGCTGGATTTAGGTGCTACCTCTGACATATCCTGGCTCTGTGATCCTAGACAACTTACCTATCCTCTCAGTGCTATAGAGTTTCTGTGATTTAATTTGATGTGATTTTGCCCTGCTGAGTATCTTTCTAGGATTTTAAGTTGCAGAAAAGTGCTGATCTGCATTTTTTTTAACAGAGGTAGTTTCCTCACCTAGGAGTTCCCTATGATGATGAAATCACAGATCTAAACTCTACTTCCTATACTCAGTAATTGAATTCTGTTTAAATATTGGTAAATTCACTTGATATATATTGCCTTTGCAGGTTTTAGGCTGATGGAGCTCCCTAAGAATGTTCTTTACATTGCTCATTCATTTCAGGAGGTTAGAAATCTGGCCAAAGTCTTATAGGGTTCAAAGCTGTGATGCTCCTAGAAGAGCCTCATCCTTGTTCCCTTGTAGGATGAGATGCTTTTTCTCAGGTTACATAGGCAAAGGATATGCTTCACCAAAGACTGTGGAAAGACCAGGACATTAGGAGGGCCTAAGCTCCCAATAAGACCTGTATCCTTGAATGGAAAGCAAAATCTATCTAATGGAGAAATGTAAGGACCTTCCCCTGGTGGTCTGCATTCACATGGTGCCATAGCTCTCATTTTGGAGTTATAGGACTCCTCTGTATCAGAAGTTTAAGGCCTTTGCCTTCCAAACTCTTCTTCTATTCTCACAATAAAAATTTTGATCCAGAGTATGCCTTGTTCAGTCCTATCATGCATGCTATAATCATAGAATTTAAAAGCTGTGACAGACATTTGTCATCTATTCCAACATGAATAGCAGTCTCTTCACTAATATCCTTAACAAATAGCCATCTAATCTATACTTGAACATTCTTTTGATGGGGAACTTAACTACCTCATAAAGCAGCTCTTTCCATTTTTGGATATCTAATTACTAGGGAGTTTTTTCATATTTTGAGCTGAAATCTGCTTAGGTAATTTCAGCCTGTTGTTCCCAATTCTTCTCATTGGAGACAAGCAAAACAAATCTAATCTTTCTTCTACATGACAATTCTTCAAATAGTTAAAGGAGAAATTATGTCCTTTCAAAGACTCCAAACTAAATATTATGTTCCTAATTCATCAAAGAGCATCTTTGGATAATTTATTTTTTGCTAGTTTTAATATCAATGCCTCATCTGTCCAATGCTAAACAATTAACCAGATCCTCATCTACATGCAACATTTTTTCATATTTCTATCTACACATTAACAATTTGGGATCCTTAAAGTATTTTTATTTTGTATTTTTAAAGCAATTTATTTTTCTGGAAGAGTTCACTTTAATTATCCACTGGGCAAAATAAGTTGTCAATCCTACTTCTTTGCTTCTCTACTATCATCCTTTAAGGCTCAATTCAAGTCTAGCACTATCTTTCTTAATCTTTCCAGACCATGCTGCTGTCTTCCTTTTCTACATTTGTGTAATCTATATTTTGACATCTACTTAAATACGACCTCATTTGCTGTCTTGTTTTGTGTGTTTGTATACTGTCTTCTCAACTAGATTGTAAAATTCCCAAGAACAGACACTGTCTTTATGTAGAACTCAGGAAAGATCTGTTCAATTTAATTGAAGACAATTTTTGTAGCATCAGTACCCCTTTCCATGTATACTTTCTACTCCCACTCTAAAACTGTAGGATACAGAAAGGCAGTTTCCATAGCTCATTTAAATAAATCCTCATGTGTCTGAGAGTTGTTAGCAATTTGTCCTTTATGAATATGGATTGGTGCTCTTAAGGTGTGGTTCCCATAGTTTCTTGCACTGTTGAAAAGAGGGACTATGGAAAAAAAGTCAGGTATCTGTATTTGCATAAAGAAATGAAAAAAAGACAAACTTCATTTCTTTTGCAGGTTTGGATATGACTCAGCAGGTCTTCAGTTCTAACAGGTGTGATGGACATGATTCCATATGTTCCCAGGGTATTCTGGATAAATGATTTCAATACAAACCAGCAGTCTATCCATTAGCATAAGGTAATTCCTTATATCAAGCCACTTTTCTCATTTGGCTACTGAGTCTGCATCCCTGGAACAGAAGGCAGGCTATGAAGTTTCTTTGCTTTGGGGACTTGTTCCTGAAAGTTGCTCACACTTTCTCCTTCTACAAAGGAGTTTGAGAAAGATGATTAGTCTCTTGGGAGAAGACTCAGGTAGTTTATTTCCAAGTCTTCTGCACAGTGCTGCCACTTATGACAAATCACTATGCAAAACTGGAAATCTACTGTGGCTCAAACTTTAAGCAGGGAAACACTTCCAAACCAGGCCACCAGCATCCCTTTTGCTTTTTTCTCCAGCTAACCAAACTTATACATTCTTAATATAGCCAACATTTCTGGGGGAGGGGGGGAAAGAGGCCAAACTACTGCTGTTGTAATGAAGAGCCTGGTATTGATCGTAATGGAAAAATTGCGGTACTGTTTTGGGGATTTCGACTTTTGTTGTACATGGTGCCTATATAGTATTTATATTTAACTCAGAATCTGTATTCTTCCTTATTTTTTTTCAAACACAGCAGGCAGCTATTTAACATGACAGTGCCTCACTGCAGTATCAAGTTAACTTAAAAAAAAAAAAAGATTCTTCTGGACAGATTCACTTTATCTAAAAGACAAGATGATTAAATTTATAGCTGGGCTGTTACTGATCAATAAGGATGAAATGTGAAATAACTTAATCTATTAACCAGAAATGGGGAGCCATGTTTACAGGTACCTTACTTCACCATAGCTTGTAGGTATCTCTGGGTTTACTTAAAATCCATCTGACTCATTTTTACATTTTCTTTCTCTTCCCAGTTACTGGAATTGGGGCATATTTCTGTTTAAATAATAAAAGGTTTACAAATATCTAATTAAAGTCTAAAAGTATTGATGAGATTTAGATTTTTAAAGGAATCTATAGTAGATCTTTTTGTATTGTAAATAATTGGCTTCATAATATATGCTTTCCAAAATCTAGATTTTTTTTAAAAGGGAAAATCTTATATTCCTAAAACCTATTAATGCCAAGGATTTGGGAAACTTGAAAGTTTTTCATCTCCCAGATCCATAGAGAATACAGGTATAAAATGAGCCAGATCATCTTTTCAAATTACTTCTCTGATTCAAGAGGAAAGCAAGCTGAATCTGTGAATCAAGCTTGACAAAGAATCTCCAACTGTGGCTAAAAATCAGTTAGTATAAATTTGGCAGTAAGGAATTGTTCTTAATTTGCATTAGTCTTTTCAGAAGTCCCATTTTCTTCAGACTCATGAATTGTACTCATTTGTATCCCTTTTTTTGTAGAAGGACACTCTGCTAAGAGACCCAGAGTAGATAACCTCCAGGAGGCTCTCTTTATAATCAAATGGCCACTACCTTGTTCACCTGGTTCCTGATCTGAACCCTGTGCTTGCAGCTTCCAGGAGAACAGGCACCTACACAGAATTCAGGTGATATGGGGATTTTGATCTGCAGAGGTGAAGAACTTTGAAAATGCATACATTGCTGTAGAAATGTTATTTCAAAGTCTTTTTTTATTCAATGGTTATTCAGCAATATACAATACAGTTTATAAACAAATGTCTTACCTTGTTTCCAATCTTTATTTAAAAATAAATATTATTGACAGTGAATATTAATTATGATAAGATGTGCCTTTTTTTAATCAAAATGTCTCCAAAGAAATAATTTATTTGAATCTAAAAAAGAAAAAAACTCAACAGAAAGGAGAAATTAAAAAGCAAAACAAAACGTAACAAAAACCTAAATAAAACAAAATACAATCATCTACTAAAAATAGTCCCCTTCATCTGAAAGGCTTGGACCCCACATTTGTACATATTGTCATAAAGATAACTGCTCAACAGTTCGTGCAAAATGAATAATCGGAGGAAGAGTTTAGAAAAGAAAATGACATTGAAATAGAGAAATCATTGAAGCCGTGCATAGAGCAGGCTTACACACCATCTTATTTGGAAACTAGATGTGTTTATTTTAGGTGGTCTACTTTGTGTAACTTCCCCAAAAATATGATTTTTTTCCATGTAGAATTTTTCATGCTTCTCTCAGTCTTTCTTTGTTTACGGGACACAGAAGTTCTTACCAAGGATTGATAGGTTCATTTTGTGTTTGGCTGAGGAATATTGGATACTGAGGTCCATCAGTGGTTTACTAACAAGTGTATAAGCTTATGCAGTGCTAACAGGAACATGTACAGGAATGGGTCTGTAGCATAAATAGGTCCCGTACCTACAAAAGAGAGAAATGAGTACAAAGTTAATGCCTAATTTTAGAAGAAAGATACTCACCCCATGCAGATGTGGAAACAGAAATAGGTTAAAGGGGTCTTAATGCAATTAGGAACAAATTTCTCTTCCTTTGTAGCAGCAATAATAAAGATTTAGCTAAAGCAGGTACAGAACTTGACGTCACGAGCTTAATTTTATTTTGTTTTTAAGTTTAAAAAATTATTGATATCAAAAACTTCTTTTTACATTTCAGTCAGTCAATAAATATTTATTAAGCACCAACTCTGTGCTAGACACTATGCTAAGTGCTGAGGCACAAAAGGAGACTAGTTTTGTCCTCAAGGAACTCACATGTTCCTCCTCCTTGCTTTCTTACTAAACTATTTCTTATAAATAACAAGAATAAAAAAAAAGAGAGAAAAATATATGCAGCAAAACTAAACATCATATCAATCAATAAAGATACTTTTTCTTTTCCTTTTTTTTTAAAAAAAAAATGAAAATGTTATGTGTGATCCGCACTCAGTCCCCATAGTCCTCTCTCTGGATGCAGATGGCTCTCTCAATCAAACGTCAAATGGAATTGGTCTAAATCACCTCACTGTTGAGAAGAGCCATGTCCATCAGAATTGATAGTCACAGGAGCAGCTAGGTGGTACAGTGGATAGAGTACCAGTTCTGAAGTCAGGAGGACCTGAATTCAAATTTGACCTCAGTCACTTAACACTTCCTCACTGTGACACTGGGCAAATCACTTAACCCCAATTGCCCCAGCAAAAAAAAATTGATAATCATATAATATTGATGCTGCCATGTATAATGATCTCCTGGTTCTGCACATTTCACTCAGCATCAGTTCATGAAGTCTCTCCAGGCCTCTCTGAAATCATCTTGCTGGTAGTTCCTTACAGAACAATAATATTCTATAACTTGCATATACCATAATTTATTCAGCCATTCTCCAATTGATGGGCATCCATTCAGTTTCCAGTTTCTAGCCAGTACAAAAAGGGCTGCCACAAACATTTTTGCACGTGAGAATTCTTTTCCCTTTTTAAGGGTCTCTTTTGAATAGATGCCCACTAAAGACACATGCAGATACTTTTTTTTCCTCTGAGGCAATTGGGATTAAGTGACTTGCCCAGGGTAACCCAGCCAGGAAGTGTTAAGTGTCTGAGGCCAGATTTGAACTCAGGTCCTCCTGACTTCAGGGCTGGTGCTCTAACCACTGTGCCACCTAGCTGCCCCTACATGCAGATACTTTTTCACACTTGTCTTCCACCTTTGTCATGAGAGATGGAGGCACAAGCTTATCTAGTGACTGGTGTAATTCACAGTTAGATAGCCTTTGACTGTTCACAAGGCACCTTCCTCATGGTACCTTTGGGAAGTCGGTGGTGAAGTTATTAATTTTAGCATTTTATAAGATTATGGAAGGAGCCCTGGATCTAGAGTCTGAGAACCTGGGTTCAAATCTTAGCTCTGCTCCTGGCTATCTGAATGACTTTTGGGAAGTCACTTCCTCTCATCGGTTTTTTCATCAATAAAGTGATGGAGATTGAACTGGATAGCCTGTTTCCATTTCATCTTCCAATCTATGATACTATAAATTGAGGCTTAGAGAGAGGAAGTGATTTGCCTAAAATCACATAGCTAAGAAGTTTAGAAATCAGTCAATAAGCATTTATTCAGTGCTTTGTTGCTTTGTACCAAGCACTGTATTACATACTTGAGGATATAAAGAAAGGAAACAAAACAAAACAAAACAACAACAACAACAACAACAACAACAACAAAAAAGAAACATCTCTGGTCTTGAGTGTAAATTCTTTTTTTTTTTTGAGTGTAAATTCTAATGGGGAATAGAATACATAAATATCTTTTGTTGTTATTCAATTGTGTATCCCATTTGGAATTTTCTTGGCAGAAATACTAGAGGGGTTTGCCATTTCCTTCTCCAAATCATTTTACAGATGAGAAACTGAGACAAACAGGGTTAAAGGACTTGTCCAGATTACATAGCTAGTAAGTATCTGATATCGGATTTAAATTCAGGTCCCCCTGATTTTGGGGCTGGCATTCTATTCACTGTGCCACCTAACTGCCCTTAAGAACATAAATATCTTAAGTATATAAAATATCTAGATATGTACAATATTTAGAGGGGACAGCTAGGTAGTAGAGGATAGAATGCCAGAACTGGAATCAGAAATATTCATCTTCCTGAGTTCATATCTGACTTCAGACACTTATTAGATCTGTGACATTGGGCAAGTCACTTAACTTTGTTTGCCTCAGTTTCCTCATCTGTAAAGAGCTGGAGAAGGGAATGGCAGACTACTCCAGTATCTTTGTCAAGCCAACTCCAAATGGGGTCACAGAGACTTGTAAACAACTGAAAAAATGATTGAATTAACAACACTATATAGAAAGTATTCAAAAGTAATCAGAAAAAAGAAGACATTAGCAATTAGGGGGTAAAAGGAATGTCTCTTGCATGCAGAAAATGGGATTTGATATGAGTCAAAGAAAACCAGAGATACTAAGAGTTGGGAGATAAGGAGGCAGAGTATTTGCAGGCTAGGGGGCAGATGGAGATAGGTGTAAGGACCTGCAGATAGGTGAGGGTGGTTGGATTTTAGCATGCATGGAGGGGAGTAAGAAATAAGAAGGCTGGAAAGGGAGGAAAGAGTCAGGTTATGAAAAGTTTTAATGTCAGAGGAGTTTATTTTTGAGGTAATAGGGAGTGACTTCAGTTATTGAGGATGGAATATGCATCAGATTTAGGCTTTAGAGACACTTTCGAAGCTGGAACTTGAATCCTGATCCTTCTTATTATAGCTCCTTTTCACTATAGTTTTTTCCTTCTCCTTTCTATACTTCCCATTTGTTAAGGTACAGCCTCCATGAAATTTTTACTGCTTTCCTCCTTCTCTGAACATTTAATTTATAGTGTTCACCTTGGTACCTAATTTTACTGCTACTTGTTCTTTTTTGCTACATTTGTGTATAACTACCTAACAATACTGAAAACTCCTTGAGGACTGGGACTAATTCTTATTCCAGGAGCATAATGACTGTTCAATAAATGTCTGTTTATGGATTGGTACTCTAGATACCATTCTGACTCCTTTTGTATCAATACAAATAAAATGGATGGTCTATCATTTCCTGGATAACCATCCATTTTCTACCACTGATTCTCATCTTCCTCCCCCACTCCATTTTTGTGTATAGAAATACAAGAAATGAACTACAATCTCTTCCTTCAAGGAGGTAACAGGCTAAAGAAGAAGGTAATATGAATATGGACAACTAGGTGGTTCAGTGCATAAAGTGCTAGGCCCAAAGTCAAGACTCCATTTCCTGAGTTCAAATCTGGCCTCAGATATTTATTAGCTGTGTGAGCCTGGGCAAGTTGCTTAACTCTGCTCCAGTTTCCTCATATATAAAATAAACTGGAGAAGGATATAGCAAAGCACTCTACCATCTTTGCCAAAAAAACAAAAACAAAAACAAAACAAAAACCAAACACAAAAACACAAACAAGCTCACAGAGAGTTGGACACCAATGAAAAATGATTCAAAAAGATGTATACTTTTGAAAGATGTTTAACATTTTTTGGAAAAATTAATAACCAATGAAAGAATAAATTAAAAAAAACCCATAACACTTATTAAGCATTTACCACATGAGAAGTATACCAAGCACTGGGCGCATTATTAGGAATTTTGGCTAATCTTTGCTCTCAAAGAGCTTAGAATCTATTAACCTGAATTTACTAAACAACAGTTATATACTATGCATCATACTAGTTGAGAGAAATACAAAGACAAAAGAGAAACAGTCCCTGACTCCAAGAACTTATAAATAAAAGAAATTTACAGGGATTTTCCCCTCCTAGTTCACTTTCTATCCTGAAGATAAGAAGCATCAATAAAGTTATAGATTTATATATACTTCCAGTAAACAATCACTCACATTTTTATGGTTCTTCAACTTTCTTTTTTTTTGCAAAACAATTGGGGTTAAATGACTTGTCCAGAGTCACATTGCTAAGAAGTGTCAAGTGTTGAAGGCTGAATTTGAATTCAAGCTCTTCAACTTTTTATATCTGTTATATCCTTTGATTCTCAGGTAGGCATTATTAGGCCCATTTTATAAATGAGGAGATAGGTATTGGTTAGGATGTCGTACAATGTCACATAGTATTGGCAGATCTGGGATGAGGACCCAGGACTTTTACTCCTTGATTAGTATTTTTTCTTACTGTGAGACTGCACTGTATAAACTTAGGGGATGGTAACTTCAGTTTTTCTTCTCCTATACAAGGATGTTGTAACTAGGTTATCTGGAAGGGGATGTGAGAGGTAAGGGTAATACTGATAAATGAAGCAATTTGCAAAATATTGTATATATGTTACCTCTTTTGATCTTTAAAACTTTGAGAAGCAAGTGCTGTTATTACTTCATTTTACAAAGAAGGAAACTGAAGCAAACTAACTGAGGTTAAGTAACTTTTCCATGGTTGAATAGTCTGAGAGAATTTGGCCCCAAGTCTTCCTCATTCTAAGTTCAGAAGTCTATGTGCTCTGTCCCCCACTAATTTAATAATAGCTAGCATTTATAATATGTTTTAAATTTTGCAAAACACTTTACAGATGTTATTTTACTTTATCTTCACAAATACTAGTGAAAGAGGTGATATTTCCTCATTTTACAAGTGAGGGAGCTGAGCTTAAGTGACTTGCTTAGAGTAAATGCCTGAAACAGGATTTGAATTTAGATCTTCTTGATTGCAAGTCCAGAACTACACATAGTGGATCTGTTGAAATTCTTTCAGAGAGGCTCTTGGGGAAATGCTAGTCATAACTTGGCTTCTCCATCAGAAGAAAAGCCTTCTATCACTCACTATTGTCCAGACCAGTGGTCTCCAGCTAAGTCAACAAAAATAAGATTTTATTCAGGGAAACAATATAAATCCAACTGCAAAGTTGATAAACTAAAGTAGTTGTTATTCATTTTACAAAAAATTTCTGACTTTACTATAGTCCCTTCAAGGTTTCTTATAGTGTGGCATGTGGTAGTAGAAAAAGCACTAATCCAACAAGCACTAGAGCTCTTAATTCAAGACCCAGCTTTGCTTCCACTTCACCATATGATCCATGCTTCAATTTCCCCATCTAAGGATAAAACCTCCTGCCTCACTCAACCCCCAAAGTTGTTGGGGCTGAGGGGTTGAAATGAGATGCTCTGTGTGAAAAGGCTTCATTGAGTTTAAAGCCAAAGAAACACAGGACGTTGTCATTATTTGTTTGCAGTTTGCCTGGTGTATTTGAAATTTGACTTGATTTATATCAATTCACTTTGCATGCAAGTTCTCAGGAACACACTCTTACTGAACAGTTCCATGCAGCTGTGTTGTTTGGGGGGATTCATTCTCAGCCTACACTTAGTTGGAAGCCCAAAGCCACTAAGAGAGAGGAGCTTCCATCATCTTAGAACCAGATGGAAAAGATGGAAATGAGCTTCAGTTACCTAGTGCATCCTGCTGTCAGTACAGTGGAGCTTTCCAGTGGAGCGCCTAATGCTTGGCTGTGTCTATTTTTAAATATTTCAATCAATGTGGATTCACCACTTCCCTTAAAAGGCTGAAGCTGAAACTGAGCCTGATACAAGCTGAAATGACATTCAGTTTCAGTGATGCAGTGGGGAAAAAACAAAACAAAAAACACCCCTCCATCACCCAAACAAACCACTGGGTTTGAAAAGTGCATGATATTTAATTATAATGACCCACTTGGCCCCAGAGAAGAGATGAGAAAATGTGCCTCTCCTCTTCTTTGCAAAGGGGTGGTGACTATGAATACAAAGCACTAAAAACTCTTGTTTAGAGCACTGATTCGTTTTGCAGAACTCACCTTCAAAATAGGGGATTCTTTATTCTTTGTCACAACAGATGTCTCTCTGGGTAGGGAAGAGATTAGGGAAATATTCAGAAATGAAGAGGACATCGATTGTACCTGTGATTTAATTGGTATAGGGATCTATTGGACTTGGGGCAAGTTACTTAACTTTTCAGTGCACTTAGTCCTAGGCTAAAGTTTCTAAGACCAAGTTTCAGAGAAGGTGCTGAAGTTTACGATAGTAGTTTTCTTGGTTGGGAGTTTCTTATACTAAGGACAAACAAAAAATTGCTAAATTTTAAAAGAATATTCTGCTTAGAGTCAGATGACCTGGGTTTGAGAAACTGGGAAGACTGGCAACACTGGGAAAATCAGTATTGTAAGGCAGCTCTCTAAAATTGGAAGATTCAGAAAATGTGTTGACTTAAACATATGCACACCATATTTCTAATCTTAAAGCGCTATATAAAAACTAGCTAGTATTATCATTATTAACAACAATAATTTAGTGGAGAGAGTTTCCTCACCTGGGAGTTCCTTATACTAGTGAAAATACTATCTATCTTTCCATCCATCCATTTTTTTTTAAGAGATCACTGGGTTTGATGTCAGATTACATGGATTTGAATACTGGGTTTGTGTGATCCTAAGCATATCATGTAACTTTTCTGGGTCTCAGCTTCCTCCTTTGTAAAATGAGGGTGTTTAATTTTATAATCACTATGGTTCCCTTGAGCTCTTAAATTTGCTCCAATGTACCACATTGAATCATAAGTAAGCAGGTTTTGCTCTCTGCTTCTTCTATGATCTTTGTGAGATCAGCATTGGTTTCACAGTAACTGAAAAATTGCCTTTCTGTGTAAATTTTAAGTTTTGCTTCTGACAGGGATATCTTCTCTTACTAATAGCCTCCTTGATTTGGAGAAGGTCTAAATCTACAAATTCTTTTGAGACACCTTGTGATACTGGCCTGTAACCCCAATATATTTTGGGGTCCAACATCTCAAGCCCCAACATTTGGTGGACCATATGGGGAGTCCTAAAATATCAATATATTTTGGAGGTTCAACATCCCAGTATCCCAACATTTGGTAGGAAGCCCCATCATTTTGGTGGCTAACCCCATCAGAAGCAACTTGGATAAATCACTTTGCTTATTGGTCTGCTTTCAAGCAGGAACATTCAGGAGTCATAATTTTTTTATGTAAAGACCAAAAGAGATAGCAATTGTTTTCCCCCACCTATTGTTGTAACTCAATTGTTTCAGTCATGTCTGACTCTTTGTGACCCCAATTGGAGTTTTCTTGGTAAAGATACTGGAGTAGTTTGCCATTTTCTTCTCCAGCTCATTTTAAAGATGAGGAAACTGTGATGGGTTAAGAGATTTTTCCAGGGTCATACACCTAGTAAATGTCTGAGGCTATAGATTTGAATTCAGTCTTTCTGACTCTAGGTCTGACATTCTATCCACTATGTCACTTTTTTCACCTAACCCTCTAGGATTCTTTACATTTAACCCAAGTCCCTTACAGTGTTTGCTCAGAGAAAAAAAAAAGAATTATATAATCTCTGAAGTGAAAGGGACCTCAGAGGCCATCTTTCCAACCCATACCTGTGCAAGAATCCCCCCTACTGGATTCTTAATAAGTGGTCTTTTGGCCTTTACTTAAAGACTTAGAATGATGGGGAACTTCTTCTGTTGGAAGCAGCCCATTCTATTTTTAAAGAGGTCCATTCTTTCTTTACATCAAATCTAGAAATGCCTCTTTATACCTTCAACCCACTGCTGCTTGTTTTACTTAGGGGTGAAGGGCAGGCAGAACAAATCTAATCTTTTGTACCCAATAGCTCTTCAAATATTTGAAGACATTCCTTCAAGGGACACTGAGCCTGAGCTCAGAGGTCTTTCTCTATCTTGGTTGCCTTTGACTCCAGATTATTAATATCCTTCACCAATCTTTCCTCTTCCCCCCTCAACTGAGTACAATTCACTCTGGTTTATTCTTTAGACTGAGGATTTTGGCATAACTTAATTCAATATTTATTAAATGCCTACCCTATATGATGCAATCTATTGAAATAGATAGAGGGGCCAGCTTTGGAAGTAAGAGGATTTGAGTTCAGTTCTTGCTCTTTACACATACTAACTGCCTAATCCCAAACAAGTTATTTAATCTCTTGGTACTCCAGTTACAATACTATAAATTACAAATGAGTTGCCTATCTCTATCCTTGAGGAAGTTTCCAAACTAGGAATTCCTTAATAAATTCACAGATGTAAAAAACAAAAACCCACAGGAAATAAATAAAACGAACATTTGCAAGGCACTATGGTAGGTAGTTGTACCTACCATATATACAAAGATGTCAACAAAACAGTCCTTATGATAAGGTCCTGGGTAGCTAGATGGGTATTGAGAGAAAACCTGAATTACAATATACATTCTGGAAGTCTATTTCTTCCCTGAGTCAAACAGGAAAGAAGACCTATAGGATCATCTCAGCCTTAACAGAGTCTTTTTGTTCTTAAATAGGTTTTTTGTTCAAGTGGACTTTCTATTGCAGTTCCACTCCCAGTGGAGATCTTTAGAAACTCTACCTTTACTGGATTCGATCAGAAAGTCAAGTTATGTCATCCCCTCCCCACCATGTTATTTTCCCCTATAAAAGATCTGCTCCTACTGTAGGTCATCACTAAACTCATTTTTAGGGTGAGCCCTTCCTAATGGTGTGGTGTCTTTCCTTTAATGGTATCTTCTTCTTGGTTACTGCTAGGGAATTGTCTTCTGCCTTATTAATTACTAAAAATCCTTATGGATTTGGCCCATTTTTAGCAACATAATAAAATTATTGTTTCTTGATTTGGAGAATGTCTAAGCCTACAAACTTTTGAGATGACTGGTGACGCTAGCCCATAATCTCAATATATTTTTGGAGTATCACCCTTAGCCCATCATTTTGGTAGGCAACCTCAACATTTTGGTGGCCTGGTATGGGGAGAGTGTATTCTCTTACCTCCAATTTGTCCTCAAGGAACTTATATTCTATTGCACTTGATTATTGAACAATTTTGTTGCAAACCTCAATTTCCCCTACAGGCTGAACCACTCCTTTTCTTATAGATTATCTTTTCTGGGCTTATTGTCTCATCCCTAAGCATTCTAACTCTGCCACTAACTAGCTTTAGGTCTGGGGACAAGACTTCACTTTTCAGAGGTTCATTTTTCTATCTTTCGACTTAGCTAATTTTTTAACTGTAATATGAAGGTCTCTAAGGTCCCTTCTTCAATGTAAAATGAGGGGTCCCTTTTTCATTGTAAAATAACAGGCAATATCTTACTGTGAATCCCACAATTTTAACAATCCTATTCAGGTCTAAAAGTCTATGATTCTGAGGGTTCTCATTCTTTCTAAGCCAATGTCTACTTATATTGTGACAAAGCACTTCATGTGCCCATATGTTTTGTCCTCATTTGGATGTTTCTAGGCCCATTCACAAATGTCTGCCAAGGAGATGCCAAGCCAGGACAAATCCAAATATGAGAATTTTCCTTTTAAGATATTAAATTTTTTTAGGCAGTCATTTTTCTTGAGCCTTCTTCCAGCCTTGCTGTCCTTAATAGTCTTCCAGAAGCTCCCAGAGAATATAGTTGTGGACTATTGTTATTTCAAAGGCTTTTTAATAAGAATGGATTGAATTTCTATAGCATTTTACAATTCACTGAACAAAATTTAGAATTCACTAGCAACCCCTGGATATGTGAGAATTGGAGTTTCCAAAGCAAATTGTAGCCAGCCTCAGTACCCAAGTGGCCAGACCTTCTGGACACAAAGTTCTTTATGCATCAGTGATGGGCACAGTAGCTTTGTGGATGTCAAATTTGAGCCATCAGAGCACCTCCTACTAAAGCCAAGTTTTGTTGCCTCTTGATATATTTTTGAAGCCTCTGAGTCATAGGATTATAGATCTAGCCTTAGAAGATATCTCAGAGACTATTTACTCTAACTTCCTTCATTTTACAAATTAAAGTGAAACTGAGGAAAGTGAAATGATGTGTTCAAGGATACCCTGGTGATAAGCATCGATTTCAACCATGGCTCTGCATTCTTTTCTCCTGGACCATGCTATTTACTTTTCTTTTTGGGTAGTGGGAATAGGAAGGTTCTGTGACCAGCATTTAGAGGCAAATAAATTCACATTCAAGACAACAGTATTACACAGCAGCACACAGCATATTTTTATTTAAACTCCTGTGACAAATGAAAAATGGCCCTTCTAGATGAGAAGGCAATCTGTCCTATGGCTGAAAGAGCTTCAAGGCCATATCTGCTGGGAGAACCTTCACTTGGGCTTTTAAGCAACTGATTGCAGATTGCTTGTTTCATACCTTCAGCCTAAAGGATTCCAGATTTTTAAAAAATGCTCAAAGACTTCCAAAAGACCTGGTATAAATAACCAACAAACACAGAAATCTGCACAGGTCAGGGATGAAAAGCATTAAAAAGCTGTCACCTAGTAGGAGATGAGGCCAGGCACCTCAGGATGAATGCAGGGTGGAGAGCAGGTGTTTTCCACCTTACCTCTAATCAACCATCCATAGAATAAACTTGTGACTACTTACATTTACATTAATTTTTAATGCTCATTAGATCAGAAAAATCAAAATGTCACTAAAGTTTCAGTTCTTCCACCTAAGTACTTATCAGAATTCACTTTCCATTCTCATTTGCACCTAGGAGGTATAGGAAGACAAAACCTGAGTTCAAATAGTGAATATGCACTTACTATGTGACCCTGGGCAAGTCATTTAACTCTCAGTTTGCTTATCTGTAAAATAGGGATAATAACATGTACCTCAAAGGACAAATGGGGATCAAATGAGAATATATGAAAAGTACTTTGCAAATCTTAAAGCATTAAACAAATATTAACTATGATTATTATTATCTTTTTAAGTTGAATAACTCATTCTTATGTTGTTCAGTTCTTTCAGTTGTGTCAATTATTCATGACCCCATTTGGGGTTTTCTTGGCAAAGATACTGGAGTGGTTTGTTTGCCATTTCCTTCTTCAGCTCATTTGACAGATGAAAAAGTGTTACATAGCTAGTAAATGTCTGAGGCTAGATTTGAACTAGGAACATGAGCTCATTCTTTACCTGATAAAATATTATATAGAGAATAGACTATTTGGTCTAGTAGAAAGAACCATGGGCTGATAGTAAGGAAGCTATGAGAATCAGTTACTGTGTTCTAGACCTGACTAGTTGTATGACTTTTGGTAAATCAATGAATTTTTCTGGGTCTCTGTTTTCTTGTTTATAAAATGAGAATGATAATATCTCTCCCTCAGGGCTGTCCTTGGGATCAAATGAGATAAGATATGTGAAAGAGCTTTTCCCTTTCCATAGTAGGTGCTTAGAAAATGTTGAATTTTAAACACATAAAGTTTGATATAGCTAAAATGTATATACATAATTTTATAATATACCTATGTACATATAGACATGATTCATATATTACATGCTTATATATAAATATATATTACACATATATATATATTTCATAGGCTTATAAATTTAGAAGTAGGAGGCACCTCAGATTCCAGCCCCCTCTTTTACAGAAGACATTATGTATATAAAAGTTCACTACCTTGCTCAGAGTCACATTTCTGATAAGTATCTGAGGTGGGATTTGAATCAGGTCTTACTGACTCAGGTCATCTGTCTCTGTCTCTGTAACTCTACCTCCCTCAAATCCTAATCTCTCCTTTCTTCCTTTCCCAAAGAGTTTCTGGGTATTTGTCTCCCAAGAAAAACATTTTCCAAGATAGAAGTGTTAAGAGTTCCTTAAAAACATTTCTCTACAAGTAAACCCCACAGATCTCAGGCAAATGGAAGAAAGCTGCAGCAATGTCTTGCTGAGTCACCATAGTGTATTCTGGAGGCATGTGTAGGCTGAACAGTTCTCCACTGATAACTTTCCTTTAGCTTCCCCAGATTCAAGTAGCACTAAGTGCTCTAAGGAAATCTGAATTCTCACTGCAGCAATTCAGAAGTGCCAGAGGTCATAGCATATCTCAGATGCTTATCAGAAATGTGACTCTGGGCAAGGTAGTGAACTTCCTCTCTGCTTTTACCCACGTGTTTGCCAAAAGATGCAGGAGGAAGTCAATCAACTATGTCAGCTATGAGTTTATGTTATCTAATTTCAATTGAGCTGTCACTGTAGGTAAAACAATTTCTTTATTCTCCACTGATTGATTTGACTGCCCTTCCCACAGAAGATATCCTCAAATATCCTATACCCAGGGGTATGCTGGTAAATGTTTAACAACCAACTCTCTAAAAACCAAAAAGGTATTCATGATACGCTTGTAAGTTCGATCTGTGTTGTTAACATTTCCTCTCCTACTTTCTTAAGCTAGATAATCAATAAAATAAGTCAAACCACCATTTATATAGCACCTGACAATTTCTAAGATGTAACTGCTCCTAATGAATACTTTAAGATCTCTCCCAGGCTAGAAGTAGTCAGCTCTAGTACATACCTGCCTATATCCCCCTCTGACTCCATCACCTCAATAGATTACTTTCTGCTTTACTGAAGAAATAGAGGCCATTAACTGTCTGTTCCCTTCTCTCCCCTATGAAACCCTTGAATACATTTTTCTCTCCTTTGCTTCAGGTTCTAAAGAAGAGGCACTTCTTCTGACTAAGGAAAAGCATTCCTTCTCTCAAATTGTCAATCTCTCCTTATACACCAACTTCTTTCCTTTTGCCTATCAAGTATGCCAAAGTCTCTCCATCCACAAGAAAAACAAAAACCTTACTTAACCTTGCCATTCCCTTAAACTAGTATTCTGTTGTCTCTTCTGCAAACTCCTAGAAATAACTGTCTACATTCATTTTTATCAATGCTCTTTCTCCTGCTATCTTATAAACCCCATATAATCTGATTTCCCATCCCATTAATAGACTGCAATGACTCTCTTCAAGGTTACTAATGATCTTTGTATAGCTAAATCCAAAAGCCATTTCGCAGGCTTTATACTTCTTAAACTCTATACTTTATGACTCCCTTATCCTGGATACTCTCTTCTCTGCTTTGTGAGACTGCTCCCTATTGGTTCTATGTCTGATATGTTCCTTCTTAGTCTTCCTTGCTCCTTCATCCTCCAGGACTTGCCTTTTAACTTTCAGTGTTCTTTGAAGCTTCATCCCAAGCTTTCTCCTCTCTGTCTCTCAATAATCTTATCAGTTCCTTCAGGTTCAATGATCATTTCTGTGTAGATGATTCCAAATCAATATTTTTCAGCCCAAATCTCTTTATGAGCACTAGTCCTACTCTACTAACTGCCAATTACATATTTACCACTGCATCTGAGATCTCATAGGCATTTTAAATGCAGCATTTATATTAAAAAATTCATTCTCTCTCTTTCTAAAACTACCTCTTTTCCTAACTTCCCTATTTCTATTGAGAGTAACTCCATTCTTTCAGTCACCCATGTTCACAATTCTGAAGTAGTCCTCTCCTCATTCCCTCTTACAATTCCACCTCAGTCAGGTGTCAAGTCTTGTCAATTTATCTCCATGATATGACTTCAATCCATTCCCTTCTTTCTAGTCACATGGTTACAACTCTAATTTTGGCAGCATCACTTCTCAGGATAATTCCAATAGCCATCTAACTGAGTGACTCCCTACCTTGAAATCTTTCTCTTATCAATCTATTTTCTATACAGTTGCCACAGTGATATATTGAAAGCATAGGTTTAACAGTACCATTCCGTGATGCTTCTAGGATAAGAATGCAAACTCATTTCTTTGTCATTTAAAGTTCTTCCCAATCTGGCTCCAGTTTATCTTTCCAGATTCGTTATACATTATTTCCCTTTATGTGGTTCAGCCAAATTGGTTTACTTGTTCCTCCTGTATGAGATTGCTTCTCCCATTTTTGCTCAGATTTTCTTTCCCCATGCTTAGAATGCATTCTCTTTTCACTTTTACCTTATAGAACCTCTCTTTTTAGTTGCTAATCTCCTAGATCCCAAATTACTGAATCTTTACTTTGTATGGTTTCCTTACTTGTGTGTATATGTATGTGTGTGTGTGTGTAGTTTCTCCCAATAGAATATAAGTTTCTTGAGGATAGAGAGTGTTTAATTTTTATTTTTGTATTCATAGCACCTATAATAGTGCTGGACCCATAGCGGTACTTGACAAAATATTTGGGAATTGATTTGCCTAAACCCACTTTTCCCAAACTTCCCTATTTCTGTTGATAGTAACACCATTCTTCTAGTCACCAGGTTTTCCACCTTGTATTCACCACTTTCTCTTCACTCACCTCACCTCCTACCTCCATATTTAACCCTTTGTTAAGTCTGCCATTATAATATCATTCATAGCTATCTCTTTCTCTCAACTGACTGGGTCACCATCCTAATTCAGACCTTTATCATTTTTCCCCTGGCCCATTACAATTGACTCTTAAATAGTTGGTCAATGGGCTTCCAGAATCTTCTGGTTCTGATCCATCTTTCACACAGCTACCAAATAATGTTCTTAAGCACAGGGCTGACTTTTCTTCCCCAGCTACTGGCATTCAAGATGTCGTAAACATTAATATCATGCTCATGTCATTTTCTGAAACTTACCTAAGGGTTGATTATGGTTTTCTTGAACTCCCTTAGTTCTCTATTGCTCATGATTTTCTAAGTAGGTGACTTTTCTAGGCACTAACATAAATGAGTGCAGTGTTGAATTTGGAGTCAAGATGATCCGAGTTAGAATCTTGCCTCACTCACCTATTAGATGTTCAACCACAGGGAATGGAGATAATAATTGCACTTAACATTGGGTTATTGGGAGGCTCAGGTAAAAATAACATATGCAAAGTGCATTGTTAACTTTAAAATGCTATATAAATGCTAATTATTGTTAAGTGATTTTTGCTTCTTAACAAACAAGAAGGAGGAAAAAAAGGAAGAAGGTGGGAGAGAGAGAGAAAAGAGTGTATGGGGGAGGGGAACTAGCAGGAGTTGTTCACACTTAACTTTTCCAGTTAAAGAGATGAACAATGAAGTTCCTCCTACTTAGACTTTCTTAGAATTAGGCACAGAGACAGTTTATATTTCCTAGAGCATCAAACATGGTAGAATGGTTAGGACATGTGCTGTTGTATAAACAGATTCACTTAAAATGCTTTTGCTGGATTTTGATTGTTGCTTTAGCTATTTCATCTTTCCTGCAGTGGGTCTTAGATGCCACTGGAGTGTGCAGGAGGTTTATTTGTCATTACTAAGATGGAAAATTAGACTATGTGAATGGTGAGGGTCAGTCTTCTGAAGGCTCATTATCTGATTAATTTTATTATATTAAACAAGTACCACCATTTTGCTAATGATTGTTAAAGAAATCAAAGCTTCCTCTGTTTAAATGATATTAATTTTTATCACTTAATCTCCAAGATGATAAAACAGAAGCTTCTGCAAGTTGAAACAGCCTCCCAAAGGGTGAAAAGTGGGGCAGCCACAGCCCTGACCTGGGGTCCACAAAAATGTAACACTTGAAGCAGCCTCTGACTGGGAGCTTCCCTTTGAAAGCTGCCCAGCAATAGCTGAATTCGAACAGCTCTATCAGGAAGTCTTCTAAGAGGAATAACTTCTCTTGATGAACATTAAATAGAACTTATATTCCTGGTCAGCATTGACCCACAGTCAGGAGCAAAAGCACTTCTGAATTATTCTTTTCAATGGCTGAGCTAGATTTATATTGGACCAGTTGTCCAAGCTCCCTTATCCAAATCTCAAAAAATTAAGGGTCTGCATTTGAAATAAACATAGCTGGGATGGAGGCATGGCTTATAGTCAAGAAACAGTTAAATGGTGGCTCAGTCTCATTATTATCATGCTCTAATTAACTATTGCCTAGGTGGATCCCCTTTATCAGGTATGTGCTCCCATCTTCTACTGCTCTGAATCCCTACCATTTTTCAAAGCTCAGTTGAGTTGACACATTGTGCATGAACTCTTTCTTGATTCTCACACTTTTGAGGTCTCTCTGCTTCTTCTCTTCTTTCTATCCTTGCCTTTTCATTCTTTCTCTCTCTCCCCTCCCTCCTTCTCTCTTCCTCTCTGTCTCTCTGACTGTCCTGTTCTCTCCCTCTCTGATGTTTTGTATTTATCTATACACATCATACAGCTAAGGAGTGCAGTAGATAGAGCACTGGGCCTGGCATCAGGAACCTGAGTTAAAATCATGCCTCAGACACTAGTTTTGTGGCACTGGGCAAGTCCCCATTTGCTTCAGTTTTCTCATTTGCAAAATAAATTAGAGAAGAAAATGACAAATCAGTTCAGTATTTTTGCCAAGAAAACCCCAAATGGGGTCATGGAGAGCTGACACAACTAACACCACACACACACACACACACACACACACACACACACACACAACACCATACTACATTTTCCTAGTGGAATATAAATAATTATATTGAGGGCAGGAGTAGTAGCAGCAGCAGCAGTAGTAGTAGTAGTAGTAGTAGTAGTAGTAGCAGTAGTAGTAGCAGTAGTCATAGTAGTAGTAGGAGGAGGAGCAGTAGGAGTAGTAGTAGTAATATTGTTAACAAGGCATAGTCACATTAATTGATTTCCCTGCCTTACTCCCAAAACACCAAGAATAATGATTTTAATCAAAACACATCTAATGATGAATGGTTTGTTTCTGGAGGGGATCAAAGACATGACTAACTCAAAATGGCCAATAATCCAAGAATAATGATACCTTCTTTTAGAATATGAGTGTTTTTAAATTTTTGAATGTAAGGATTGTGATGTACCTTCAACAAAACAAGGAAGATGACTAGGAATAGATAGCATCACTTTTCGATTGATTCACCAAAGTGAATAAAGCTGAAGCTTCTCAAATTTCCCCCAAAGCAGGGGACATTTGTTACTTATTTGAGATTTAAAAGGCTTCTCTGGTAGGTTGTAGGCTTCAGGTAAAGTGAAATAAAATTGGGAATTTTAAATGTCTGTAACCTAAATAAGAAGGGCTAGTGTGAAGAAGCTTGAAAACATTTTTTTCAAGATTTAATTTAGATAAAGCCCTATATTATGGAATGTTAACTATATATAATGGAAATATAGTAAAAAAAATAGCAAAGTCTCCTTTGTTATACTTGTAGACAAAGTGGAGAACTCTGGACTGGTACAGAGGATGGTTAAGGGTATTCAGAATTGGGTAAATTACTGGAGCCCATGAGTAATCATAAGTAGGTTGATGATGGCCATCTCTAAGGGATAGTCCTAAGAATCTGTCCTGGATCTTGTGCTCAATATATTTTATCAGTGACTTGGATCAGTGAAAACACATGTTGCATGCCCTGTCAAATTTGCAGATGAAACGAACACAAGTGGGAGGGATGAATAAGCCAATGGAATACAGAGTTAGAATGTAAAAAAGATGCTGACAAGCAAGAATGATGGGAAAATTAGGATGAGGATTAAATTAAATAGGGACAAATGTAAAATTTCACACTTGGGTTCAATAAAGTAACATTTTGAGCACAAGATGGCAGAGGTATGGTTAGACAATAGTTTGTATGAGAAAGATCTGAAGTTTTAACATAATACAAGCTCAAAATGAATGTGATATTGTGGCCAAATAAAGGCTCATGTGATGGTAGGTCACGTGAAGAAAGGCAGAGTATCCAAATTAAAGGAGGTAATAGCTCTGTGGCAAAATCTGGGGTGCTACTCCAGACTATATCTGGAGTACTGTTTTCAGTTCTGGGTACCAAATTTTAAGGACAGGGTCCACAGGAGAATGACCAAGATAGTAAAGGAACTGACAACATACCATAGAAGGACAGACAGAATGCCTAGAGAAGGAATGATTTGGGCAAAATTGGGGGGGGGGACAGTAAATGAGAGAGGTGAGAATAGTGAGGATAGTTATTTTCAGACATTTGGAGTATGGTTACTGTTATATGGAATAAGGACTAGACTCATTTTGCTAGGCTCCAGAAGGCGGAACTAGTGGTGGCAGAAAGATTTTCGACTTCACATAAAGAAAAACTTCTTAATAATTAAGGCTGTCAAAAATCAAGGTAGACTGCTTCCAAGGTAGTAAGAGATGGATGGATGCTTAGCTCTCTGCAATATTGTAGAGGTGATTCTGTGTTAAGTACAGTTGCCCAGATGGACTCTGAGGTCTTTTCCAATGTTGACATTCTGTGATCCAGTGTCCTTTCAGAAGCCTTTAGTGCCATATGGATTTCCTGCAGAGCAGGTCCTCAGACTAGCCTGCTGCATTCACTGTTTGCTGAAGGCAATGGAAATCCTTGTTTTCTGAAGGGGAGAGTGACCAGGAAAGAAAGGAAAGGGGCATAGATAAGAAGAGGAGTTATTCTAGAGGCCTAGTTACCACCATCTGGCATGAGTCTTTAATGTAGTTGCAACTGGGGGATTTGGCAGTGGAAGGAGAGACAGCAGTCTAGGTATTTCTGCTGAGCTGAAGGAATCTCTTTGCTGGAGCTGCTTTATTGGAGAATTGCTAAATGGCCCAGAGGGCAAAGGTGGAAAGCATATAGGAAGAAGGCCAAGTGATTAGAAGCCATCTCTTTTCAGAGTGGACAGCTTTTCAGAGGATAAGCCTAAGTATACTTAACACAGCATCTCAGGATACTAGGAGGTGGTTCCAGCTGGACTTTCTGACTCTTATGAAGTCCTTGAGCCAGTCCAGGGATCTTTCCTGTATCTTTTCCTCCCTCTTCATACCCCTTTATATACTGCCCTTATTCATCTGGAAACTGCCAGGAAATGCAGGACCACTTAACAACTGACCAGGGACTTTTGACAGGAGAGCAATTTATGTAAGAGGCTGAATGGAAATGAAGCTTTCTTATTGAAGCACTGAGGATCCAGGCCTGAGTCCTTGA
Organism: Myrmecobius fasciatus; assembly: GCA_023553655.1. Classification (NCBI taxonomy): domain Eukaryota; kingdom Metazoa; phylum Chordata; class Mammalia; order Dasyuromorphia; family Myrmecobiidae; genus Myrmecobius; species Myrmecobius fasciatus. The sequence goes on along the minus strand of JAJPUD010004792.1, from coordinate 14,058 downwards.
ACCTTGTGCACCTAAGCTCTGACTCCTTGGACTTCAGAGCCTTCCCCAGTGGGAAGAACTACTGTCAGTGCAGGGACCCAGCTGGTGCTCCCCAGGTTTAGAAGATGGAGCTTGCAAGGATTTTCCTTTTGTCAAAATATCTTTGTTGATATTTTAATTAAGGTCTTTTCATGTGTATTTATTTAAGGGGAGTCGGGGAAGGAACAAATGAGCATTTACAGAATTTGGACAGAATTAATTTCCATCACGAAATTAACACATGCTATTAACTAGGGCAAAAACTAGGAGCAATTAATGCAATGGGTTTTTAAAGGAATTAGGGAAATATTTGGGAGAAAAGTAGAGCAGAGTATAAAAATGGGATTTCAAAGTTGTGGATGAGCTCTTCATCTGCCCTGACATGCTTTCCAATGCCTGAATACAACTCTCTTTCCTATAAGCCAGACAATGCTGCATTTGGAAGCCTTTTTTTCTATTGATTACTTTTATTCCCCAAGCTGGGCAGAGGCTGAGCCTTCTTGGCTCTCAGGACACAATGTCCTTTCCTAATTCTGTGTGACATCACCTCAGTAATATTCTGTCCTGATGGTATGTTTGTGGACATGACCCCTTAGTCCTGCTGGGCTGTCCTCTGGTTTCCTAATATATGTACAAAAATCAAAATTTCAGCATCTAAGTACTAGTCAGGATCATATTTCTATTCCACTGGGGAAAGGGGAAGGAAATGCTCACCTTTAGACATTTCACTTCTCTTGTGCTCAATCCCTTCTCTCCACAATCATGGAGCTTTTCTGAAGGATGAATTTAGGTGCCCTTAAAATAGTACCTCAGGATACTGGGAGGTGGTTCCAGCTGGACTTATTGATTGTCAGTAAATCCTTGACCCTAGACCCTTATCACCTTCTATCTGGACAGCTGCAATTGTCTAACAGGTCTATCCCATTGCAATCAGTCCTGAATAAGCTACTCATTAATTTCCCTAATAAACAAATTAAGTTTAATAATTAATACTCTGATTAAGCCAGTTTCTTGCTCAAAAGTATTCCATGTGTCCCTACTACCCACAGAGACTTTCAAGCTGAAAGGGATTCAATTCAAATTCCTCAGCCTGGCAATCAAGCCCTCTACAATTGGGCTCCAAGCTACTTTTTTCAATTTGTAATTCTTCTTCCTCCCCTCTCCACTTTCCATCCAGAATAGAAGAGGGATCTGGAAGGAGTCTTCACTTTACAGATGGAAAAGATGAGAGCAAGAGGGTGGGGTCTCAGGGTGCCATAACTAATAAGGGTCAGGCAACATTGACAGCAGGCTTTTCTGACAAGTCCAGGACTCTATCCACTATGTAATACTTCCTCTCAAAGGAGAAGCCTACAGCACCTGACACTCTTAGACAATCTCCCTTCTAAGAAATACTTGGGACCTAGCCTGCTCAGGCATCTAGGGGGGTTTCCAAGTTCAAATCTGGCCTCAGACACTTTCTAGCTGTGACCCTGAGCAAGTCACTTAACCCTGTTTGCCTCAGTTTCAGTAAAAAAGAACTAGAAAAGGCAATAGCAAACTATTCCAGTATTTTTGCCAAAAAACCCCCAATGGGATCACAGAGTCCAATGTGACTGAACAACAATATCAGATGAGATTGTAAATGTTCACGGTGGTATAGCTATAGTCAAAGCCCCTGTTGGCCCAGCTAAAGCTTATTTAGGGTCCTCCTGAACATGCCATGAAAATTCTCACTTCAACACTTTTGCCCATGCTATTCATTTCATCTGAAATGTCCTTCCCTTTCTATGCTAGTCTAAGTCCTACCGATTCTTTAAGACCAATCTCCTGCATACTTCCTTGTCACATCAGACCTCAGGGATCTCTTCCTCCTCCAATTTCCTGTGAGACTTTGTTTGTGTTTCTTGTTTTCCCCTTAGCAAAAACCTTTCATTATCTCTTTATATAGAGTTTCTTCTCCAAGATGTACTGTGAACTTCTTGAAGTCTGGAGCCATGTTTGCTGTAGTACTCCACCCGTACCCCTACTCCAAAATAAATACTCTGCACTTAGTAGGTGCTTAGTCTTTGATGATGAAGTTGACTGCTGTAAGACAGAACCAGAAATGAGAAAGGAGTTGGACCACTCTTGGGAAGTCATGCCTGGTTAGATCTTGAAGATTCTTCCCTCCTTCCCCATCCCCAAATTCCCTAGATCATTTTAAGGGGGGAAGGATATAAGAAAATTGGTGAAATTTTTAGTATTTAACTTTTACAATGGCTTTTTAATGTGGAAACTTTGCCACTAATTCTCTTCCAATCCCTATTTCTTTCTTAATGAGCTCTTGCCCCATAATGATCTCTTAATGGTGTTGTTTAATGAAAATGGTAAACAGCCTATTTTCTCAGCCCAAGCAAGTTGATTGTATCATCATCATCACCATCATCATTATCATCGTCAGTGAATATTGATTAGGTCTCCCTGGGCCTTGTAGAAGGAACTGTGGAAATAGGGGGACCTGATGGCAGATGTCAACTTGGGTCCTAAGACTGAAGGATGCCTATTTTATCAGCTGTATAAATTCACAATTAGTAAAGAACATAGAATGCAAGAACTGAGAGGGAACTTAGAGATCACCAAGCTCAAGTTACTCATTTTGCAGAGGAAGAAACTGCAACCTGGAGATGAAAGGGGGCTTGTCCAACATTATTAAAATCAAGACCAGAACTGCTGGGAGCATGCTGGGAGTCAAGGACCCTGCATGGAATGACAAGGTCTCCACAGGGCCTGACCCCCACTCATGTGTGCAAGGCACCATGAGCATGCTGGAAGCCAAGGACCCTGCATGGAATGACAAGGTCTCCACAGGGTCTTGACCCTCATGTATTCAAGGCAACATGAAGAAGCCCCTACAGAACTGAGCATTCAGGAATATATTTGGTTAATGATTATCGCTTAATTTCTTAGCATAGCTGTACGTATATATCCATCCATCACAATGAGGTGAGCATGAAGCCCTTCACCCCCAAAAAAGCCCCTTTGTACTTTCTGCCTAAACATGAAAGGTTTCTTTACTAGTGAAGCATTAAACAAACTTAGAGACTGGGCAACCTGGGAAATTGATAGCTTTCCCCAAAAACTCCAAAAGAAATCTCCAGTTACTCCCTCTTGTTTGAAACAATTCCAAATTCAATCAACCTGGCCCTTCACTCCCCTATGCAGAGCTTACATAAATAATTATATGATGAAAAGAACACTAAACATCGGTGATAGATGGACACATTGGTAACAAGTAAGTCATGGGAAAAAAGTAAGAGAAGTAGGCCATTGCATGGTTTACTGACCCCTACACAAAAACAAGCTATTGTACAAGTGATTAATAAATGGACTGAGGGAAATAAGTTCTTGAGAAAAAATGTTTCTATTCTAAAAAATCTTATGACCATGTTAAAAATTAAAAAGCATTGTATAAGTCTTGGAATAAAGTAATTGTGACATTTTTAGAGAAGCTCATGTCCTGCCAGATATGACGTGATGACCATAAGGTACATTTACCTTTAGTTAAAGTTTCACTATTGTTATATTGTTTGATGAATTTATTCTGTACATTCTTGTTTCCTAAGAAGCATTGCACCTGGGGTCCTGGGAATTTCTGGGCCCCAAGAAAATTTTGTAATCCTAGCCAAATAATTGTCCTATCTCTAATCAATCCTAACTTTGTAAGACTATAAAAATCACAAGCTTTCTTGAATAATTTGAACAAGCTTTTGCCAATAAATAGAACTTGATGACCACGCCATAGAGTGTGCTGTCTCTTGTTCCACTTCGCCAACTCCTGCCCTCCATTCAAGAACCTAGTTTCCCTCGGAGGCCAGACCTCCGCACAGACCTAAAACTCAGATTTTCTGTCTTCCAATTTGGGGCTCTTCAGCCCAACTATAACCCCTCCTTGTGTTACTCTCAGGCTTTCTCTCAGGTCTCATTACCAATGCAGTTGTACTTTATTCTAAAGGTAATAGGGAGCCACTGGAGTTTGGAGCAGTGGAGTTATCATACTTTAAAAAAATCACTCTTTAGTTATGTAGAGATTAGATTGGAAAGGAAAGAATCTGGAGATAAGGAAATCAATTAGGAGATGATTTTAGTCCTTCCGGAGAGAGGCAATGGGTACCTATATCCCTCATGTTAATTAACTCTTCTTAAAAATCTTTAGTATTCTTCTAATCCTGGCCTTCAAAGTCGTCTTCTATGTTAACATATCTTTCCATTCTTATCTCCTACAACTCTCCTTTGTGTCACAACCAAATTAATCTGTTCTTCATCTCTCCCATCCCCTTTCTTTGGACCTTTGCTCATACTATTCACCAGGCATGAAATGGGCTGCCTTCATCTCTTCCTGAAGTACTTTTCTTCTAACTTACATTAGCTGCCATCACCTTAACCCTTCAATCCCACTCCCACCTTAAAGTGATCCCTCTTTTCCCACATTGTTCATAACATTTTTCCTGAACCTCTCCTTCGAAGCTGTCATATTCTCCCATGTATCTTTTTTTAATGTCTATGTTTAATTCTCCCCCAATTCCTTTTTGATTATAAAACTCCTTGAGGTTGTAACTGGTCTTTGTATTTCTAGTCTTGCACATGGTTGGTGCTTAACAAATGTTTGCTAAATTAACAACAATAATAGCTAACATTCACATAGTGCTTCTTATGTATTGGGAACTGTGCTAAGCACTTTACAATCATTATCTCATTTTATCCTTACAACAATCCCTGGAGATATTATTATCCTCATCTTACAGATAAGGAAACTGAGGCAAAAATAGATTAGTGGGAGCAGCTAGGTAATGCAGTGGATAGAGTACCAGCCTTGAAGTCAGAAGGACCTGAGTTCAAACTTGGTCTCAGACACTTAACACTTCCTAGCTGTGTGACCTGGGCAAGTCACTTAACCCCAATTGCCTCAGGAAAAAAATAGATTAGTGATTTACCCAGGATTACATGGCTAGTGTTTGGGGACAATCTGAACTTGGGTCTGACTTCAGGTCCAACACTCTATCCTCTGTGCCACCTGGCTGTTGAATTTAATTATTTATTCCTTTATGTACAAAGTAGTCACAGAGATGGGTTTTCATCTTAATCCACTATCTTTTATTTGATTATTTTCCAGGGGAAGTGGCTTTAAGAGCTACAGGCAAGTATGACAGAGAATAGCAATGCAGAAAGAGCAAGGAGAATGTAGCAGTGATCTGAATAAAGCACAGGTTTCTTTTCTATTTCCACTATGGCCAAGTAACTTTTGTCAGTGTTCAAATGATTTCCAGCTAATTTTTTTCTGAGGCAATTGGGGTTAAGTGACTTGCCCAGAGTCACACAGCTAGGAAGTATTAAGTGTCTGAGATCTGATTTGAACTCAGGTCCTCCTGACTTCAGGGCTGGTGCTCTATCCACTGAGCCATCTAGCTGCCCCCAAAAGGTTTCTTTTCTATAAGAATGAGTCGAGAGGCTCAAGGAATGACTATCTATTCTTTAGATGCTCAGGGAGAGAGAAATGTTCCTTTAAATATGGTAGAAGGACTTCAATGCAAAAACAAAGAAGAAAAAGCATGTGAGAGGGGGAGAAGAATCATGATTTGAGTCATGGAGGTTGGAGCATGAGAGGAAGAGGGAAAAGAACCACTGAATCTTTGGAGCTAAGTAATATAGATGGAGGCTCTTTTCCAAGCTGAGTGAACTGTACCTTTGAAGAAGAAAGCAGCTGATGGTGCTCAGAGTAACAATAGATCATTGGTTGTATCACCAGGTGAAACAGATCATCCATTGCAGTCAGATGAAGAAGGGGTGAACATTGGTAACCTACTGAGTACTGAATGGCTATTTATTGATTTTTGCTGTCTCTAGTGGGCATAGATCTGGGAGAGGATGGAGAAATTAGGATGTCTAACATTATAACTACCACCCACTTCTGGCGATTCCTATGGGCACAAATGATACTTCCAGAAGAAATCTAGAAAGTATTTCTAAGGATTATGAAGACTTGGGTAAGAAGCTGAAGAATTTTGGAGTATAGGTAGGGTTTCCATCACCAGTGCAGATGGAAGGCAAAGGATTTGGGAGAGAAAAGCAGATTTGGCAAGTGAGCAGCTGCTTAAGAAGAGGGTGTATGAGAATGAAATTTGGCTTTGTTAACAATGCTTAAAACAGAGGGTTGAGGAGTTTTTGGGCAGGTTTGGGGTATACAAAATCAGGGGTAGTAAAAATGTTTTTGCCTGGAGTCTTGCAAATTTATCAAAAGGGACTTAAACTGTAAAGGAAGAGGAAAAGTATCCATGTTTATCCACTAACACATAAAGCAATTATGACATAGAAAACTAGTAAAACAGAAATTCAGAAAAAGGATTCCCTAGTAAAACTCAAGCCTCAGTTCCACAAATGTAAAAGCAAAGTGAACCAGAAACTCTAATGCAAAGAGGTGAATTTGAATTAATTGACTAACAGACATTTAAAAAGAATTGAACTCATCTCCCCCCAAATCTACCCCTCTTATTAGCACATTTCTCCAAGTCACTGAGGCTCATAACTCAGGAGTTTCCTTGGCCCCTCACTTTTGCCAGTCTCTCTTTTTAGCAGCTATGATACATACAACTTCTGTCCTCTGATTCTGCTACCTCCCCAGGGCAGCTCTTAGCACCTCATTTCTACCCTATTGCAATGGCCTGCTGATTGGTCTTCCTGCCTCAAGTCTCTCTACTCTTCCCTCTAGCCTCTATTCAGAGCTGTCACTGCATCTTCCTGAAATGTGAATTGGACCGTGTCACCCTCCCTTCCATTTAATAATAGTCCCTATCACTACTCCAGGATCAAATATAAGTCCTTCATAACCTGATCCTTTCCTGCCTTCCTACCCTGCCAGTGACACTGGCCTCTGTCCTCCTTGCTGTCCCTTACATGATGATGCTCTGTCTCCCCAGAGCATTTTCACTGGCTGTCTCTCATACCTGGAATGCTTTCTCTTCTCAACTCTGCTTTCTCCAAGGCTGAGCTCACTCTTCCCCCTCCCCCCCCCAGACACTTTTCCAGGGTCACACAGCTAGGACGGGTAAGTGTCTGAGACCAGATTTGAACTCAGGTCCTCCTGACTTCAGGGCTGGTGCTCTATCCACTGCACCACCTAGTTGCCCCTGAGCTTACTTTCTTTCTTTCTTTCTTTTTTTTTTTTTTTTGCTTAGGCAATTTGGGGTTAAGTGACTTGCCCAAGGTCACACAGCTGGGGAATGTTAAGTGTCAAATTTGAACTCAGGTCCTCCTGACTTCAGGGCTGGTGCTCTATCCACTGCACCACCTAGCTGCTCTTGAGCTCACTTTCTTAAAGAAGCCTTTTCCCATACTCCTTAATCTTCCTTCTTAGATTGCTCCCAATTTATCATACATACACATATATGTTATACATGTATATATAAATATATATATATCACACATATAGACATACACATATATTTTTGTATGTTGTCGTCGCATTCAAATGTGAGATCTTTGAAAACAGGAACTGCTTTTTAAATTTCTTTTTCTTTGATATTATCACTACTTAGCACAGTCCCTAGACTTTAGTAAATGCCAGCTGACTCATTGGCTGATGTATAAAAGTCAAATTTATAGTTTTAATGCTATAACAATCAAACTATCAAATGGATAGTTTATAGAACTCAATAAAATAATAAAAATTCATTTGGATGAATAAAAGTTTTAAAATAATGAGAGAAATAATAAAAAAGTAAGAATGAAGGGGGAAGAGCGCTTCTATATTTTTAAACTCTATTACAAAGCAGCAACCTTCCAAACATTTTGATATGTGTTAAAAATACAAAACTAGATCAATTGAACAAACTAGATGAAAGAGAATCAGAAATAATGGATCTCAACCCAGGTTTTGACAAACTTGAAAACATTTATTCCTTAGGAAATAGTTCCTTTTTGGATAAGAACTGTTGGGGAAATTAGAAAGCTGTCTAGCATAATATTAAGCTTATACAACATCATGTACTACATTCCACTAGAAATTAAAAATGGATATACAACCTAAATATTAAAAATCATATAATAACAAGTAAGAAAAAAAGTTCTGAGTCCTTTCACTGCTATGGGCAAGATTGTAATTCTTAACTAAAGAAGGAATAGAAAAAGCATAGAAGGTAAAATAGCTAATGTTGAGTATAAAGGACTGAAAAACTTTGGCACAAACAAAATTAATACATCTAGAATAAGAAAGGAAGCAGTCCAAGTGAAAAAATATTTTTGCATCACATTTCTTGGATAAGTGGTATCTAAGATTAATAGACATATAATAGCAATGTACAAAAGATCAAAAGCCATTTTCCAATAAAAAAATGACTTAAGGATATGAAGAAAGTTTTCAAAGAAATTAAATACTATTAACAATTCTTCACTAATAAGAAAGATACAATTCACTAATAAGAAATATGCAAATCAAAATAACCCTGAGTATTTACATCTTACCTAGCAAATTGGCAAAAAGAACAAAGTATGGGAATAATCAATATTAGAAAAGTTATAGAAAGACATACATTCATTGTGGTGAAACTATGAATCAGTAGAATTGTTCTGAGAAATAATTTGGAATTAGCAAATAGAGTTACTAAATTTTCCTTATCCCTTTTCCCAGAGATTTCACTGTGGAGTATTCTAAGGAAGCATTGATAAAAAGTAAGGCTCTATAGACATCAAAATATTTTGGCACTAATTTTGTGATAATCAGAGGACCAGAAACAAAGATGCCCATCAGTTGGGAATGACTAAACAAATTATTTATAAATGAATGAATGAAATGAATGAAATAAAATATTACTATGTTATGAGAAACAATACAGAGAAATATGGAAAGAGTTATATGAAAGCAAAGTAAGCAGAACCAAAAAACAATATATATAATGATTACAATGTAAATGGAAAGAAACACCACAAAACAATTGAAAATGAACACTGCAAAATTATAAAGAGCAAGTCTGGACTCAGAAAATAGATCTCATTAGCCACCCTACTTTCCTCCATTGTACTAGTGGGGTAAAAGATAGGTTTCAAGGATGTAGAGCATTGCATGTAGTGTTCTATAGGTATTGATCAATTTTACTAATTTACAATTTTTTTTCCACATTTCATTTATTTATTCTTTGTTATAAGAGATGGTTTTCCTGATGGATAGTGGGAGAGATATAGGGGAAATTTAGGTTATATAAAAACAAAAAGACACTAATAATAAAAAAGATATACATAAAAGATGGAAGCAATTTCATGTAATAGAGGATCACATGGTCCTGATAAAAATAATAGCAGAAATATTAAAACTTATATAATCTGTGGTCCAGAGCAAGCAAACTCTGGGCTCACATGAATAAGGTTTTATCTTGGAGATTAATCTTCTCCCCACCTTATATTCCATTTCTTTGATTTGTATTGTCTTTCTTCTCTCCCTTCTTCCTTCCCCTCCTTCCTGGCCCCCTTTCCTGCCAAACTTCTGGCATTCTCTTTCTGTCTAGCAAAAAGGAAAATAGGAAAAGAGAGGTCTTTAGGCCACTACAAAAGGGAAATTATTCAAAAAATGTAACATTCCATAACTATGAAAACCAACCCAATTCATTTGGAGGACAACCTCTCATTAGTTAAATCTTTCTCCAGAAGGTACTAAGATGCAAGTTCATATCCTTCATAGGAAGGGCTATCAAAAGTTATACACAATCTTGCCTCCTGGTAAGTTCAACAGATACATCAGAAAACTCCCCTGATCAACATCAAAATGAGATAAATTTGGTAAGGAATATTAAGAACAAAAAGGAGTTGTTAGAGCTATAAAATGAAAAAGAAGAGGACCAAAAATAAGAAGGAAAGGATCACATCTTGGGGAAATGGGATAATGATAACTGACTATGGTACAACAACTCTATGTCTTGTTTTACTTCTTTTTTTCTCTGCTAAGGAGAACCATATTTTTATTGGAATGGGCAGAATGAACATGACTAATAGGAAACTGATTTTCAAGAAAGGATAGCACTTTGCTGCCTCTGATGAATTCAATTCACCAACCTCAGATGAATTACATTCTGGAGTAATGAACAAACTGGTGGATGCAATTGTTGAGCCACTATCACTTATGTTTGAAAGATGGTGTAGCATAAAAGCAGTACAGGACTGGAGAAGGGCAAACACTGTCCTTATGTAAAAAAAAAAGGATGGGAAAAGAGACTGTAAATTATAGAACAGTGAACTGGACCTTGATTCTGGACAAATATTATTAAAGGATAGTCAATGAATGTCTAGAAAAAGAAGTAGTAATCATAAAGAACCAGTATGACAATCACCTGCAGACTGTGCCAGACTAACCTAATTTACTTTACTTATACTTTTTTTTTGTCTTTTGTGTTCATATCATAGTAATTCCCCACCTTCTACTTCCAGAGTGAACCCCTTCCTTGTGACAAAGAAAATCTGCTTTATCAGACCACATATGTTCAGCTCTAGGCACCACATTTTAGCAATCACACTGATCATTTGGGGAACCTCCAGAAAAAGGTGACCTGTCTTCCAGGGTTGTTGTGATGATCAAATGAGATAATAATTGCAAAGCACTTAACACAGAGACTGGCACATGGTAGGTGCTTGTAAATATTAACTAGCTAGCTAACCTTGATAGTCCTAATGCCTCTAGGATAAAACAGAAAATCCTCTCTTTATATGTCAAAGCTCTACTGTGACACAAATCTATTGTTCCAGGCTTTCTGGATATTATTCTCCCCGTTTTGCATTCTGTGATCTAAATTGGTCTTACCTTTGTTAACTCAACATGGCACTTCATCTCCTATTTCCTACCCTTTATACAGTAGATTTCATATTCCAGGAACACAGCTCATCCTTTACCTACACCTCACAGAGTCAGTCCCACTTTCATTTAAAACACAGCTGAAGTACCACCTTCTCTATAAATCTTATTCTTATTCCCCCCATCAACTGCTACTACCAACTCTCCAAAAACAACTTTGCATTTAACTTCATTGTATTTGTATTTTTTATAATCATTATGTATACAGTATACTTCAATAGATTTATTTTATATTAGATTGGAAGCTCTTTGCAAGTAGCTATTATTTCATTCTTCATACTTATATTTCCAGCACCTAGCACAGTGGTACTTAATACATAAATACTTATTGATTGATGGTAAAGGGCCATAAATAAAGTCATACTGTAAGAGAGAACTGAAAGAAATGAGGATGTGGACTAGAGGAGAAAACTAAAAGTGAACATAATAGTTTTTTCTAGTATTTGAAGAGTTAAAATGTGGAGAGAGAATATATTTGTTCTCTTTTTTTTCCCCAAGGGGCAGAATGAGATCACTGGATCCTAGACTTGGAATTGGAAGAGACTATAGTAGTCATTTTTAATCCATTTTTTTTTTCATTTTACAGATCAGGAACTGTGGCCTAAATCGGTTAAATTAGCAATGGATACAAGTTGGTGAGAGTAAGATATAATTGAGATGAAAAGGAAAAAAAACAGCATTCTATCTATCAGAACTATATAGTACAGGGGGGCTCTGAATGTTTAATAACTGACTTGGGGGTATGGGATGGGGCAGAATGTATTAACTTAAAAATATGCATACTTTTTAAACTACACACTTTGAACCTAATCTGCATTATTCACATTTTTCATTATTTCCTTAAATCTACACAATAAAAAACCCCCAATAAATTAAGCCCTGATTTGCAGCATTTGCTTCAAAGTGTAAATGCTAACAATAAAAAGTAAGCTGTCGGCTTGCAATTTTGCTGATTCCTACATGCTACCTAAAGCTACCTCTAAGAGTAATGGGCTACTTCAGAAGGTAATGGGTTCTCCTTCACTAGAGATTCTGTGGCAAACTTCTGGCCAGCTTAGGTGTCAAAGTAGAGAGATAGACTCTTAGGCCTGGAGTTAGGAAGATATGAATCTAAATTCAGCTTCAGACACTTATTAGCTGTGCAACTGTGAGCAAGTCACTTAACTGTTTCCTTATTATAAAATGGGGATAAAATGTTGGTGAAGATCAAAAGTGACATTTTAAAGTACTTAGCACTAATAATTGCTTATTTTCTTCTTTCTCTTTCTGTGTACCTTATAGACAGAATTGGTGTTAAGTACAAATTGGATTATAAAACAGATTATAAGATTATATGGATGAATTGGAGCTCCCCCCCAATCCTGAGATTCTGATTCAGGATTTAGTTTCTCTATGGAATTTTAAAATTTCATCCCGCACGAGTCATTTATGCCCTCTTAGCCTTCTCTATAGTTACTGGAGATGGCATCAGTTTTTACAGATAGGGAAACAGAGGTACAGTATCTTTGTTAAAGTTCTCACAGTTGAATCCTGATGTTATATATGAGAAGGAAGACTGACATTTCCGATTTCTACTAAAGCAAAAACCCAGTTCTCATAAAGACAAATTGGACGGGGATATCTGGATTAGTTGCTCCTGATATTACTTTGCTATGCTGCTTAGAAGAACTCTGGACAGTGGTTTTCTCTATTGTAGAGTAAGTAGAGTGGTATAGAATATCCCAATTCATTGAGGCAAGATAGAAAAAGAGGATCCACAAAAGCTGCTGGGGATGACTGGCTGGGCAGATCTGAAAAGAATTGTTGGGTTAACCTAGGGCCAGAGGGCTAGAAGATGAAGCATAAAGCAAAACAGTCACTCTTCTTGTTACAACCTGAGCTTTTTATTACAATTACAAGTTTGTATATGTCTTTCTATTTTACACCAGAGAATTTCCTCTAGAAACACATTTTAACTGAAAAGGTTAACACATTTTAATTGCCCAGGGACATTGCTCTGAAAATTCTATAACATGTGCTCATTAAATAAAATTAGCACTGAGGAGCTGCCCAGGATATGTCATGCATTAAAAAATGACTGTAGAATATAATGCATTATGAATTATTGCCTTGTATACTTTTTTGTTACATTAGTTTCTAATGCAGATACAGTTATTCATCAACCTACCTGGGGAATTGATTTTTAAAATATTTTAAATATTATATCTACATTAACTTTTACATGGCCAACAATAAACACAATCTAAGTCTGGATGTATCAACTGGAGGGTTTGTGGTGGCCTGTGTCCCAGGCACAGAGAGGGACAGATTCAATCATATATATTAGATGAAGAGCTCTATGATAACTGCTTTGGGAGAGAAAGAATGTAGAGAAAAATAATGGAGAAGATAAGGATAAGAAGATAATACTGTTGTTTTCTTTTGAGAAAAAATGCATTTGTATTAAGGTCTACTGTTTTTAGAGCTGAAATTTCCTCCCACATCCCTCTATTCTCTCTCTCCCAGAGAATCATCTGGGATTATTGCTTTCTTTTCCCTTTTTCCCTTTTAAAATCCTCCCAATCATGGCTTTATTGACTGGTGCAGGAGGCAGAAACACGGAAGCACATTTGAATTTCTAAGTCACATTATCCACCCTCCCCCATCAAGGCCAGATTAGCTTTCTCCAGACCCTGAAGTTAATGTCTTACCTTTAGAGTCAAATTGCCTTCTGAGTTCCTGTCTGTAAAATCCTTTTCCTCAGCTCCCCTATTCATGCTATTGCTCTTGCACAGAATTTTCATCTTCTTATTCATTCTCTACCTGTCCAAGTTGTATCCAGAAAGCATCTCCTGGTGCTCTACGATAAACTTCATCTTTTCCTTCCCTGATTTTCTATAGCTCTTCAATGCAAGTCTGTTCTCTTGAGCAAGAACTGAATTACATCTTTTGTTGAGTTGTTGAGACATTTTCAGTCATGTCTGACTCTTTGTGACCCCATCTGAGTTTTTTTTTGTCAGAGATATTAGAGTATTTGCCATTTTCTTCTGCAGCTCATTTTACAGGTGAGGAAACTGAGACAAAGAGTTAAATGACTTGCCCAGGGTCACACAGCTAGGAAGCATCTGAGGCCAGATTTGAACTTAGGAAAATGAGTCTTCCTGACTCCAGACCCAGAAGTCTATCCATATTGCCACCTAGCTGTTCCTATC
>JAJPUD010004791.1:146439-180811 GCA_023553655.1 Myrmecobius fasciatus | reverse complement strand
CTCTTTCATGATTTCCCGGAAGATAGCACCCAGGTTCTTTTTTTCATCGTGGCTTTCAGGGAGTCTGATAATCCTTAAATTGTCTCTCCTGGATCTGTTTTCCAAGTCAGTTGTTTTCCCTAGGAGATATTTCATATTTTCTTCTATTTTTTCATTTTTTTGTTTTTGTTTAACTGATTCTTGAAGTCTTATTGAGTCATTTACTTCTATTTGTTCAATTTTAATTTTTAAAGTATTATTTCCTTCAGTTATCTTTTTTAGCTCCTTTTGCAGCTGGCCAATTGAATTTCTTGATTCAATGCATTCTTTTTACATTTTGCCAGTTTTATTTTTCAGTGAATTGTTGTCTTTTTCCAATTCACCAATTTTGTTTTTCAGTTCACCATTTTTATTTTCCAGTGAATTGGTGATTTTTTCCAATTCACCAATTTTGTTTTTCAGTGAACTGTTTTCTTTTTCCAATTCACCAGTCCTATTTTCCAGTTTTTGATATTTCTGTTGCCCTGATCTCAATTTATTTCCCCATTCTTCTTCTAGCTCTCTTTTGAGATTCTTAATGCAATCATCCAGGTAAGCCTTCTGAAAGGGAGACCAACTTAAGTCTGCCTTTGTGGCTTCATCTGGGATTGTTTTCATAATGTCAGAATCTGGGGACTATTCTATTTTTTCTCCGTAAAAGCTTTCTATGGTGAGACCTCTCTTCTGCTTCTTGCTCATGATTTAAAGTTGGGATATTGGTCAAAAGCAGAGAAAACTGCAACAATTTGTATTTGCCCTGGGGCAGTTTGCCGAGTTGACTTCTGGTCTGAGGCTGGCTGGGCTAGATACGCACTAGGACCACGTTTTCAGCTGCTCTCGAACCACCCTTTACCAAAGGCAGATCTGCCAAAGCACCTGCCCGCAAGCAGAGCAAAGTGGCCCAGGCATCTCCCAGGGGCTTCCTGGGTGCTTAAAATCCACTCCTCTATTGCAGCCCTGACTTCCGCCCCGGCTGGAGTCTGATCCGGACCAGAGGCCGATTTCCCCTGAGGCTAACCTTCTACGGAGTTCTTTCAAGGTAGATTTTTGATATTAGTGTGTTGTAGTCCAAATGTTTGGCGGAGCCCACACTCAAAAACCAGTTCGAAGGCTCACTTTGTCTGGGTCTGAGGGAAGGTCCCAAGGAGTTCACAGAGAAAGCTGTCTGCAGTTCGCCATCTTGGCTCTGCCACCAATCACTTCTTGAAAGAGATCCAAAATGAATACTCCCAGGAATATTATAGCCAAATTCCAGAACTCCCAGGTCAAGGAGAAACTATTGTAAGCATCCAGAAAGAAACAATTCAAGTATAGAGGAATCACAATCAAGACAACACAGATTTAGCAGTTACTACATTAAAAGATTGGAGGGCTTGGAATATATTTCACAGAGCAATGTAGCTAGGATTGCAACAAAAAATCACCTACCCAGCAAAACTGAGTAAAATCCTTCAGAGAAAAAGGTGGTCATTCAATGAAAAAAAAGAGGGTCTTCAAGCATTCATGATAAAAAGACCAGAGTCAAATGATAATTTTAATTTTCAAATACAGGACTCTGGAGAAGCACGAGGAGGTAATCAGGAAAGTGATGTCATAAGGGACTTAATAAATTAACTGATTACATTCCTGCATGGGAGTTTGATACTTGTAACTCATTAGAACTTTCTCATTATTATGGCACAGAGGACAGGGATGTGAGTTGAATATGAAGGGATAATATCTTTTTTTAATGATGAAATTAAGGGTTGAGAAAGGGATGTACTGGGAGAAAGGGAAATGGAGAATTGGAATGGTGCAAATTATCTGCCATAAAAAGGCAAGAAAAAACTTTTACACTGGAGGGGAAGAACGGAGGGAAAGAGGTAGTGAGTGAACCTTACTCTCATCAGAATTGGCTCAAAGAGGAAATAATATACATACTCAATATGGGTATAGAAATTTATCTTACCCTGCAGGAAAACAGGAGGGGAATGAAATATAGGAAGTGGGGAGAGTGATAAAAGAAGGGTATATTGAGGGAGTGAATAATCAAAACACTTTTGAAGACAGACATGATGAAAGTAGAAAGAATAAATGGGGTGACAGCTATCAATAGTAATTTCAAAAAGAATTCCTCTTATAATTTTCAAATATGGAGGAAACTGAGTCAAATTTATAAAAAATAAGAGCCATGCCCCAATTTATAAATGATCAAAAGATATGATATAGATCCCAAAGGTCTATAAATTCATGCTTATCCTTTGACTTAACAATACTACTGCTAGATATGAATACCAAAAGAGATTTTTAAAAAGAATGAACTATATGCACTCTCTTCTCAGGGCAAAAAAAATGGGAAATTGAGGGGATGACCATCAGTTGGGGAATGTAGTATGTGTTTGTGATGGAATATTATTGTTCTATGGGAAATGATGAGTAGGATGCTCTCAGAAAACAACAACAGCAATAACCTGGAAAGCCCTCCATGTACTCAAACAAAGTGAAATATACTGTATACAAAGTAATAGCAATGTTCTGGGATGACCAGCTGTAAATAACATTGCTACTCTCAGTAGTACAATCATACATGATTACTCTGAAGGACTTATGATGAAAAATTGTATCCATACACAGAGAAAGAACTGATTGTGTCTGAATACAGACTGAAGCATTCTCTTTTTCTGTCTCTATCTCTCTCTTTTTTTAATTTTTAATTTTTCTTGAAGTTTTTTATTTTCATTAGGGTGGGAGATATACTTTTTTACAACTTGACTTTTATGGAAATGTTTTGTGTAACTTCACATATGGTTTCTTAATTGTGGATGGGAATAAAGGACAGAAACTAGAACTCAAAAATTTTATTTTTTTTTTTGTCATCAAATAAGGGATTTTATTAAAACTTTTTATTTGCATAACAGATGTATGGGTAGTTCCTCAACATTGATCCTTACAAAGCTTTTCATTACAAATTTTCCCCCTAGTCCCCTCCCTTCCCCTAGATGGCAGGAAGTCCACTACATGTTAATTATATTAAAATACTTGACAAATCGAGTATATGTATACATATTTCCATACTTATCTTGCTATGCAAGAACAATCATATCTACATGAACAAAAAATATCTGAGAAAGGAAACACAATGCAAGCAAACATCAACAGAGAGCATGAAAATGTTATGTTATGGTCCACATTTCATATACCTCTCTCTGGGTGTATATGGCTTTCTTCGTCACTGAACAATCGGAACTGGTTTGAATCATCTTGTTGAGGAGAGCCATGTCCATCAGAATTGATCATCATATAATATTGTTGTTGCTGTGTATACTGATCTCTTCGCTTTGCTCATTTCACTCAGCATCAATTCATGCAAGTTTCTCCAGGCCTCTCTGAAATCATCCTGCTGGTCATTTCTTACAGAACAATAATATTCCATAACATTCATATACCATCATTTATTCAGTCACTCTCCAATTGATGGGCATCCATTCAGCTTCCAGTTTCTAGCCACTACAAAAAGGGATGCCACAAACATTCTTGCACATGTGGGTCTCTTTCCCTCCTCTAAGATCTTTTTGGGATATAGGCCCAATAGAAACACTGCTGGGTCAAAGGGTATGCACAGTTTGATAACTTTTTGAGCATAGCTCCAAATTGCTCTCCAGAATGTTTGGATCCGTTCACAGTTCCACCAACAATGTATCAGTGTCCCAATTTTCCCACATCCCCTCCAACATTTGTCATTATCTTTTCCTGTCATTTTAGCCAATCTGACAGGTGTGTAGTGGTACCTCAGAGTTGTCTTAATTTGAATTTTTCTGATCAATAGTGATTTGGAGCATCTTTTCATATGACTAGAAATAGTTTTGATTTCATCATCCAAAAATTGTCTGTTCATATCCCTTGACCATTTATCTATTGAAGAGTGGCTTGAATTCTTATAAATATGAGACAATTCTCTATATATTTTAGAAATGAGGCCTTTATCAGAACCCTTAAATGTAAAGATGATTTCCCAATTTGATGCTTCCCTCCTAATCTTGTCTGCATTAAACTCAAAAATTTTAAAAACAAATTTAAAATTTTGTTTTGAGTGTAATTTGAGAAAAATTTAAATAAATAAGTCAAATGCAAAAAAAGAGAATTCTATGGAATCAACAAAGATACAAATTGAGATAATTAATGATTTCCCAAATTGCAAATTAAAAGTAAGTCATGAAAATCATCCACATTCTACACATTAATATCAAAATCCAAAAGGTGATAATGTAAAAAGAAATCTCATTCAAAATTACTCTAAAATACGTTTTAAAATTTGAGGATCAATTTATCAAAATAAAATCACTTGTATAAATTCAATTAGAAGAACTTCCTTATAGAAATATAGAACAACTTAAATATGCATTGCTCAGAGATGCTCTATGTCAATATAATAAAACCAACAATATCAAGGTTAATTCATACTTTTAATGCTATACTAATCAAACTGTTGAAGTGATACATTACAAAGCTCAATAAATTAAAACAAAATTTCCTTGGAAAAAGAAAAGACTTAATATTACAGCTTAAATAATCAAAAAAGGAAGGGATAAAAGGGTAACAGCACTTGTGGACCTAAAAGTATGTTATAAAGCAGCAGTCATCAAAACAATTTCACTTTGTTTAAAAATAGAGAAATAGATCAATGGAAAAGATTAGACAAAGGAGAGTCAGGAATAATAGAACTCAATAAAAATGTTTTATAAACCTCCAAATATAAATTACTTTGGAAATAAATCTCTTTTTGATAAGAACTTCTGAGAAACATAGAACAGCATAGAAGAGATTAGACTTAGACCAGCATTTTTCACCAGAAAGCATAATAAAGTCAAAATGGATATCTGAATTAAATATTAAAAATAACACCACAAAAATTAGAAGAGAAACAGATCATATACCTTTTGCAGCTATAGAGAGATGT
Organism: Myrmecobius fasciatus; assembly: GCA_023553655.1. Classification (NCBI taxonomy): domain Eukaryota; kingdom Metazoa; phylum Chordata; class Mammalia; order Dasyuromorphia; family Myrmecobiidae; genus Myrmecobius; species Myrmecobius fasciatus. The sequence continues at coordinate 175,857 of JAJPUD010004791.1, read as the reverse complement.
ATTTAATCAGTCAATAAACATTTAAGTGTCTACTATGTGCCAGGTACTATGCTAAGCATTGGGGATACAATGAAAGAAAAATAACAATCTCATCTAATGAAATAGATTAACATTGAAACACCAACATACAAAAACATTATATTCAGGAAAAATTAGAGATAAACAATAGATAGAAGAAAATCTTATAGAAGATGGGAATTTGGCTGGGACTTGAAGGAATCCTGGGAAGCCAGAGATTGCTTAGGTGCTAGATAATAAATATGTTTATAGTCAGGATGTGAAGTGTTTTATTTAAGGATCAAGGAGAATTTTGTTACCAGGTCATGAAGTATAGAGAGTATAGGTGTATGAAGGTTTGAAAAATAGGGGTTATGAAGAAAATTGTACACCAAATATAGGATTTTGTCTTTTTTTTAAGTTTATGTTTTTCAACTATCAAGCATTTTTTTTCACTTTCCCACATCCTTTCACCCATGAAGACACAAGAAAAGAAGGAGGCACAGATGGAAGGAAGGAAGGAAAGAAGGAAAAAAGAAAGAAAAGAAGGAAGGAAAGAAAGGAGAAATGAATGAAGGAAGGAAAGAAGGAAGAAAGGAAGGATAAGAAGAAAGAAGGAAAGGAGAGAAGGAAGGAGGGAGGAATGGAAAGAAGGAGGGAGGGAACAAGGGAGGAAGATATGGAGGAAGGGTTCAAGAAAGCTGTATTACATTATGTGCAGCCATGCAAAGTAAATTCATATCTTGGCCACACCCAAAAATGCAATCTTTATTTTGTGTATTAGTCTATCAGAAGGTAGGCAGGGTTCTTAATCAATTTTCTAGAATCATTGTTGATCACTTAATCTAAGTTTTAAGACTTTCAAAATTATTCATTTTAATAATGTTGACATTATAGTATAAACTGTTCTAGTTCTGATCCCTTCATTCAATATGCAAGTCTTTCCACACATCTTTGAAATCATCTTTTCCCTCATTATTATAACATACAATTATTCCATTACATTAATATACCATAATTTGCTCAGTTGTTCCCTAAATGATGGGCATTTCTTTAGGCTCCAGGGTTTTGTGATGGTTGTGTGTAGTTTTATTTTGGCTAGCACAATAATAGAAGCTAGAAAAATGTTTCCTTTTCCTTTGATATCATTGTGATATAGATCCAATAGTAGTAGTACAACTGGATCAAAGTATATTCAATATTTAGTAACTTTTATTCATAATCACAAATTTCTTTTCAGATGGGATAGAACCATTCACAGCTCCATCAATAATGCATCAATATGCCTGTTTTCCCATATCCCTATTAACTTGTATAATTTTCCTTTTTTGTTATTTTTACCAATTTGAAGGATATAAGGTAAACTTTCAAACTCAATCTAATTTACATTTCTCTAAAGTTTAGTGATTTTGGAGTGCTTATTTTCATATAGCTATGGATAGGTTTTCCTTAAGAATTTACCTGGTCCTATCCTCCTATTTATGATTTGGGAAATGCTCTTATTTTTATGCATTTGAATCAGTTCCTTATATATCTTGCAAATGAGACCTTTATCAGAGAAACTTACAGCAAAGATGTTTTTCCCAATAGTTTCCTTTCCCTTAGCTGTATTGCATTTTTATGCAAAAACTATTAAATTTTATGGGATCAAAATTATACATTTTGTCTTCTATGATCCCTTCTATCCTTTGTTTTGTCATGACTCTTACCCTATCCATAGAGCAAGGCAGATTTCTGGTGATCTTAGTCATCCAAAAGGGGAATGGACTACTTCATGAAGTAATGAGAGCTTCATAATTAAAGATTTTCAAACAATCCTTTGATTCTTAATTGTGCCTATTGTAGATAGAATCTGTGCTTCAGGCATGAGTTGGATTAGGTGACTTCTGATTCTGATATTTTTTGATATATATTATTCAGTTATTTCCAAGAAGGACAATTTCAACCTTTTTCAAGGTGGTAATGGTAGTGGTGGTGGTTCTAGTTCTAGTCAGTCCTTTGTTCTGGAAGAGGACCAATGTCATCACAAGAGTGATTTATTGACTTGATCATGAATTAGATTTCAGTGAGGCAGAGGTATACAAAGTCTTCAGTCTCATTCTGTCCTTCAGGGTCATGGAAATTCAGAGGCAAGAAAATAAGTGTAAACAGTAATTGTTCTGAAGTTTAGAAATCTGAAAGATTAAACAAAAAAAGAAAGCATTAGCCCTCCATCTCCATCCAATTTCAGTATATATATAGACACATACACATGTACATACATGCAACTCATCAATACAAATTGATGAGACTAAAATACAGTTATCCCTTCCACATTGAAACTTTTTGCAAGATGATTTCAAAATATCCTGAGTTGATATAAGAAATTAAATGGGAAACTTTTTATAATTCTGTGGAAGATGAAGATCACACATGAAGATCAGCATAGTGATGTTATTTTGATCCTCTTCAGGAATGAAGGACAACAATTAACCAACCAAGATGATACAAGAGTGTATAACCAAATACTTAACTCAGATTTTGCAATAAGGTACTGTAAACATCATGTGGAAACCTCAGTCAAGTTTAGTGTGCATAACTGAAGTACTGAGGACCACCATGCAATAGGATCAAGTCAACCTTTTTTGAAATGTATCATCAACTCTAAATAATGACCTATGGAAAGACAATCTAGAGGACTTTCTGTCTCCTGGACCATAAGTTATTTCTCTCCCTCACTCAGGGATTTCAATCACAGGAGGGACAAGAAAACAAATAAGTATCATTTTGAAAATTATATCTCTTTGCACTTTCTCCTTATACCTCTCTGACTTTTGGTTTTGGTTTTTTCAAGTGAATATTATATCTTTTCCTTTTTTTCAGTCTCTTCAAGTGCTGTTATAGATCGGAACTGGAAACCAGTCGTTGTCTATGGGTTTTATTCAAATAATAGTGTCAGGCAACAAGTATTTATTAAGTACTTAATGATGTGTCAGCCATTGTGCTAAATTTAATAATGCAATAATTGATCACTAAGCTCCAGGCATTTTCTTTGTCTATACCCATGCCAGCAATGTTCTCCCTTCTCATCTCTACTTTCTGGTTTCCCTAGTTTCCTTTAAGCCTCAGCTAGAATCCCTATTTATCTTGTATATAGATTATTTATACATAGTTTTCAAAGTGTTATCTCCCTCATTAGATTGTCAGCTCTTCGAGGACAAGTATTGTCACTTGTCTTTCTTTGTATCTTCACCATTTAGCACAGTGCTTGGCACACAGTCACAGCTTAAGAAATGTTTTTTGACTGATTGATCATGCCAAAAAATATACTGAATAATACTTTATCTTCATATAACTATATTTTGCAAAGCAGTTTCATGTGCATTATGTCTCTCTTCCTCATCTCAATCTTTTAAGCTAGGTGAAACAAGTCATCTTATCCCCATTTTGAAATGAATAAACTGAGAGCCTGATAAGTCTAATGATTTCCCTAATATCACAAACCAAGTTAGTGGCAGGAAAAACTTTGACTCAAATCTTGGGCTCTTTCCCATTGCATCATCCTGTCTTTTGACTCATACCAGTCTATCAATCATTTTTTATTCCAGTGAGTTTCATTTGCTACAAGTAGATGAGAAGGAAAACTAAAAGCCTCCTTCTGAATCATATTGTGTCTAATGGTAGCCATACCTAACATGGGAGTGGAGAGAAGGAAAAAAAAGGGGGAAAAGAAATTTGAATGATAAATTTATTCTATATTTAAAAGTAATAGCAAATTGTACATAATAGATTTGCAATTTCATGCACAATCATCTTTTTTGTTATTCTACCATGCTATGGAAATGCTCATTTTATTTTATAAATTAAAAATACATACATATGTATTTTTAAAAATCTGTATTCACAGCCTAGGGATCATTCCTCATATGACAATTTTGTGATATAGGAGGATGGGGGAGTGAAAGAGATAGAGATAGAGACAGGGAGAAAGAGAGAGAGAGAGAGAGAGAGAGAGAGAGAGAGAGAGAGAGAGAGAGAGAGAGAGAAAGAGAGAGAGAGAGAGAAAAGAAAAAAGAGAAAAACAGAGACAGAGACAGAGAGAAAAAAACACTCACAATAAACCAATAAATATCATGTTACAGTTCTTTCTTGGGAAATACATCACAACATTGCCAAGACTACCCCTGAGAGTAGTCACAAGTAAAGAAAAGGAAAATGATGTGTATACACACACACACACACACACACACACACACACACACAAACTACTCTTCTGCAAGATGATTTAAAGGCACTAATAACAGGCAATACCAGTTGCCATGTAGAATACTGACACACAGCTCCAAAGCTCTTATGCTCAGCTTGGGGCAGTGTGAGGAGAGCTTTAGGCCCTGAAAAAGGTTGACACCCTCTCTGAAATTTTGGTATATTTTACAGCCGATTTTATGTGGTTGTTTCTGATAATGCCTTTCTCTTACCTGAGCTAAGTCTTTTCCTCTAGACTCCATCCTGCTGGCAGAAAATCAGCATCCAACTTTTATGGCTTACTCCAAGTCCCCCTGCTCCTTCCTTCCCTCAGGTTTATTTTATTATGTGTAAGAACTGCCCAATAGGCCGGCAATTAAAATTAAAACCCAATATATGAGTCAAGAAGTAATATCCTCTCTGCTTCAGGAGCTGCTGTTGCTATTGCTTTGCTTTTGGGAAAAAAAATTGCTTGGGTACAAGGGATGATAATATTCCCTAGTGCTTTACAGTTTCTGATGATGCTATGATAACACAGGAATTTATGTCAAAGATTATATAAAAATCTTGAGCAAATTTAACTAAATGCCCTTGCTTCTTTTTTGAGAAAGGTTTATTGTATGTACCTTAATAAGACATATGCTAGAAAAGCTAATAGGAGACAGTTTGTATACCAAATACTAGTACTTGACCTTAGAACATAGAGAACTCATTCATCCTTCTACAAATAATTCACATCATATCCATTCCCCTCATCTAACCGTATATTTTGTGTGCTAGTTGGTGTGTTGTAATATAATGGAAAGACAGTGGTTACAGAATCACATCTGGGTTACAATCACAAGTATGATGGTAAAGGTTTATCCATTGGCTAAAAGCAGAACAACCTTTTAAGTTTAATCTGCATTAACATTTTCTCCATAATTTTCTTAAGTCTAGATAATAAACAAAATAATAAGTTAAGCCATGATTTGTAGCATCTGTCAATTTTCAAGGTGTAAATGCTCATATTAAAAATTTAACAATTAGTTCTGATGAGTAATTCAAGTTAGCTCAAACATCCTCCTGGCTACAATATTAAAAGCTCTACTATGATTGATTGTCTCTGGACAAGGCACATTATCTCTCTGTTTCTTTATCTCTAAGATGGGGATAATACTTGCACAGTTACTAGAATATAATAATGAAAATAACAATGAAAGTTTATAGAGGTCTGATCAATAAAATTACTAATCTCTCTCCTCTTGACTCAGCCAGTCAGTTAATAAACATGTTGGGGTTTTTTTTTTAAAGTATTACTACTATATGCCAGGCACAGTGCTAAGCACTGGAGATATAATTGAAGGTAAAAACAAACAAAAAACCAACAGTTCTTTCTCTCAAAGAACAATCATGTTCTAAGGATAAACCAGAAGGATTGGGAGTTGCTTCTACAATGCTATAACTCAAGAAACCCCATGGGTGTGCTTTGATTCTCACTGACTAGACAAACTTAACTATCTTTTAGTTAAAACCATTTATTAAGATGGAATAGTAAGAACAGTTAGTATAAAATATTCCTTTAAACTGAAGGCGCACTCCCTCATGAGACACACAGATTATGAGAACATGGGATCAAGTTTTGGAGATATTAGGAAAAGATATAATTGTGATTGTTGGAGTGTGTCTTATTTATTCTCAGCTCATGATGAGCTTCTACTAGTCACTGCAGTTTCAAGAATATTTATAAAATGCTAAAATTTCTAAATCTTCTGGACCTTTTGAAGTTCTCAAGGAAATCTTTTGGTAAAGAATGGGAGGAAACAATTTTTTTTCCTCAGGAGTTTGACTGGAACAAGGTTTTCAGACACTCAAATCCTGGGTTCCAAATTGGTTTTATTTTATTCAAGATCTATAGGTGTGGTTTATTTTTCAACCAATCCTAATACGATTCATTTGCAGTCATCCCATTTTATTCAACTAAGTTGATAAAGGATGTCCTGCATCTTGTCCTTGATTTATTAAGTGATTCAAAAGAGGTATTCCTCCCTGGTTAAGGTAGTCAGTTAAGTTCTCTAAAATTCTAACTATTTATTTATTTTAGGTTATACATATATATTCATTTTTTACATATTTTCATATGAGTCAGGTTGGAAGAAAAAAATCAGAACAAAAGAAAGAAACCATAGCAAAGAAAAAAAGGTGAAAATAGTGTGCATTGATCCACATTCAGTCTCGATTTTTCTGGATGGCATTTTTGATCCAAAGTTTATTGGGATTATCTTGAATCACTGAATGGCTGAAAAGAACCAAGTCTATCATAGTTTATCATCACACAATCTTGTTGCTGTGTATAATGTTTTCCTGGTTCTACTTCCTTCACTCAGTATCAGTTCATGTAAATCTTTACAGATTTTTCTATAATTTTCATTTTTTAGAACAATAACAGTCCTTTACTTTCATATAACGTAACTTATTCAGTCATTTCCCAATTAATAGGCATCTCCTCGTTTTTCAATTCTTTACCACCAAGGTAATCATTTTAAATGGGATTGGAAAATTCATGGCATTTAATTCAATTCACCCCCATGCTTAGAGTTACAAAGGAGGATTCTATGGTAGAAGTAGTGAAGGATTATTGGAAAGCAACAATGATTTTTTTTTGTATTTTTTCTAATTATATGTAAAGAAAAATTTAACTTTTTTTTTTCTTGCTGAGGCAATTGGAGTCAAGTGACTTGCCCAGGGTCACACAATTAAGAAGTGTTAAGTGTTTGAGGTCATATTTGAACTCAGGGTCTCTTGACTTCAGCGTTGGTGCTCAATTTACTTACACCAACTAGTTGTCCCTAACATTCATTTTTATAGGATTTTGAGTTCCAAATTTTTCTCACTCCCTCTGTCCCCTTCCCTCTTCCTAAAATAGTAAGCAATTGATGTAGGGTATGTATGTACAATCATTTAAAACATTTCCATATTAGTCATGAAAGAAGAAACAGACCAAAAGGAAAAAAGTCACACACACCCCCAAAATAAAGTAAAAACAGTGTGCTTTGATCTGCATTCAGAATCTATCAGTTATTTCTCTGGATATGGACAGTATTTTCTAGCATGAGTCCTTTGGAATTCTCTTGGATTGTTGTATTGCTGAGAGATACTAAGTCTTTCCTAGTTGATCATAATACAATGTTGCTGTTACTATGTACAATGTTCTCCTGGTTTTGCTTACTTACTTTGTATCAGTACATTCAAGTCTTTCCAGGTTTTTCTGAAATCCACTTGTTATCATTTCTTATAGCACAGTAATATTTCATTACATTTATATCCTATACAGCTTGTTCAGTCATTCCCCAATTTATGAGCATACCCTCAATATCCAATTTTTTTCCAACACAAAAAGCTGCTATAAACATTTTTGGGTGTGTAAGTCTTTTTTCCCTTTTTAATGAACTCTTTGGGATATTGACATAGAAGTGGATCAAAGGGTATACATAATTTAATTGCCCTTTGGGCATAGTTCCAAATTGCTTGCCAAAATAATCGGATCACTTCACAACTCTACCAACAGTACATTAGTGAGTGATTAAGCATCAATAAAACGTTTATTGAAATTGAAGGGCAGGGAGAGAAAAGGTCAGAGCAGGGGAGGGTAGGAAAGGGAAAGGAAGGCAAGAGAAAAGAATCAGAGTAGTGATACAGTCCTACTTCTATAACACAGAAAATGAGCAAAAGTTCCCAGAACCCTCAAGACATTTGGTTGAGACTGGAGGAACAAGTTGATGCTGAAATAGGGAGTGGAAGTAGTAGCTTCTTTCCCTAAGGAAAAAACCTTCATTGCTAGGCAAGGGCTTTGAATGGCCCCTGTTACAGAGGGAAAAGGAGGTGGACCCTGCTGCCATCACAATTCTGAACACAGAGATTTTTTGGCATGATCAACTTGGGAATGTTCCATGGAGACTGAAATTCACTTCTTTTGCTGGGAACATCATGGGAGCTTTAAAGCACAGCAATAATTTAAAGGAGCAGAATGGCCTGAATTATCATCCAAAATCACAAAGAAAGAGAAATATGTTCTGTCTGTCTAGAACTATTTAATGAAAACTCAAGAAAACCATGATAGAATTTTTTTCTGTTTAAAACTTCTGATCAGAGAAGATGTGTCATAGTAAACCCAAAGTCCCCAAAGTTTTGTTCTAGCTGATAAAGTGAGCCAGAAAGCACAGACCAAGGCCAAGCCTTCTGGTAAAGCCCATTGACCTTGGAAAAAGTCTTTGCATTATAGCTGTTGGATATGTAATGAGTAACGACAATATGCACATAACCCTCCAATATGTCCTCAGAGCCTCCAGGATAAATTCTAAATTCTTTCTGCTTGGCTTCCAAAATTCTATAGATTCGGTTTTCTCCAATATAGCAAGAGATCTATAATTTCACTGGAGTCACAGACATATAGTGCCGTCCCCTCAGTATCATACTAGGGAGTTTTATGAAATATTGTGGCCAAAAAATACACATCCTAGCATTCAACCTTCTGGTTAGGAATGTTTCCAAATGTAAATTGAGTGGCCTGCCTAGATCCACAGTTTATGATCAAACAATATTCAAAGTCTTTCTAAATTGGTAGGATTCTCTTTTTTTTATGAGTCCTAGTATCCCCTAACTGTTTTTGTCCACTCAAATAACTTATCCTTTTTATGAAACTCTGTGACACTCATTTTTCTACCATTTGAGATATCCTACCTGGCTTATTAGTGGAAAGAGCTTGAACTTAAGCCCAGGAAACATGGTCTAATCTTAATTCTAGCACACTAGTTTTTTAATCATAGGTAAGTTACTCAAAGGTTAAAGTGGAGTTAAATGAAGGTGATGAATAGATATAAGGACTTAGATCTGATATTCACCCACTGAATGGCCAGTTTTCTTGACTTATATCTTGTTACAAGACTTCAATGACTCAGAAGGAGAGAATGAGGCTGGGGTTTTTGTGTGGCTCTGCCTCACTTAAATCCAGTTCAAGCACAAATCCAAACATCACCCTCACAATCTCACCTTTTCATGAATGAAGGACAAACAACAGCAGCAGCATCTGAAGAACTATAGAAAAAAATTTTTTTGCAATATCATATAGAAGGCAGCAACAAAAATCATTCCAAAGAAAATCATTCCAAGAAAGCTAAAAAGTAGCCTGATGAGACTAAGAAATCTCTTCAAGAAAATTAGAAATGTCAAGGGAATGTTTCATGCATGTTTCATGTGTGAAAAAAGACAAAAATGGTAAGGATTTAACAGAAGTAGGCAAGACTAAGAAGAAGTGGCAAGAATACATAAATGAACTATATAAGGAAGATCTTAACAAGGTGTGGTTACTGATTTAGACCTAAGTATCCTGGAGAATGAATTCAAATGGGCCTTAAGAAGTATTGCTAACAATAAGCCTAGGAGAGGTACTGGAGTTCCAGGTAAATTATTTAAAATCCTAAAGATGATGCTATATTCAATATGTCACTGGAATATGGAATTCAATATGAAAAACTTAACAGTGACCACTGGATTGGAAAAGATCAGTTTATATTTCAATCCTAAGGAAGGACAATGTCAAGGAATGTTAAAATTACAGAACAATTGTAGTAATTTCACACGCCAGCAAGGTTATGCTTAAATTTGTGCAAGCTAACCTTGGGCAATAAGTGAACTAGAATTGCCCAAAGAGCAGGATAGTTTTTGAAGAGGTAGAGAAATAGAGACCAAATTGCCAATATTTGCTGAATTATGAAGAAAGCAAGGGAGTTGTGGAGGGAAAACAGTTTCTGATTCATTGACTATATACATTTTGTGTGGATCACAACAAAATGTGGCAATTACTCAAAGAGATAGGAGTATTAGATCATCTCACTCATCTCCTGAGGGACTTGTATGTGGGCCAACAAGCAACAATTAGAACTGAACATTAGAACGGATTGGTTTCAGATTGAAAAAGAAACAGGACAAATCTGCATATTATCAACTTATTTATATCATTTACATTCAAAGTTTATCATGTGACATGCCAGACTGGACAAATCAAAAGTCAGAATTAAAAATATCAGGAGGACTATCAATAATTTCAGATTTGCAGATGATACCACTCTGATGGCAGAAAGTAAAGAAGAATTAAGAAGTGTCTTGATGAGAGTGAAATAGAAACTGGCTTGAAACATAACATCAAAAAAAACTAAGATCTTGGCAACTAGAGAAGAAATGGAAATAATGTCAGATTTTATATTTTGGAGCCCAAAGTTCGTGCAGATGGTTAACTAGAGTCGTAAAATTATAAGATGTTTGCTCTTTGGAAAGAAAACTATAGCAAATCTGGACAGCCTACTAAAAAGCAGACATCACCTTGCCAACAAAGGTCCATATAGTCAAAACTATGGTCTTTCCAGTAGCAACATATGACTGTGAGAGTTGGACTACAAGCAAAAATGAGTACTGCATAAGCAGTACTTTCAAATTATAATGCTGGGGAAGACTTTTGAGAGTCTCTTGGACAGTAAATGGGTTAATTAGTCAATACTTAAAGAAATTAATTCATATTAGTCAGAAGGTCAAATACTGAAGTTGAAGTTTAAATACTTTGGTCACATAATAAGAAGGTGGGACTCATTGCAAAAGACCCTGATGTTGAGAAAGATTGAAGACAATAAAGAGATTAAAAATAGTAGACTTTGAGATGGAAAGTTGATGTCAAGGAAACCACAAACATGGAAGCATAAACTTTCAGAAATAGTGAAGGATAGAAGGACTTGGCATGCTATGGTTTATGGGGTCATGAAGAACTGGACATTAGTGAATGACTGAACAACAACAAAGTCACTCAATCATCAAAACTTGTTTCTTCATTTTTACAATAAGATTTGTAATAACTTGTCCTATCTCCTGTAGTTGTGATGAAGGCAAATTTTAAACCTTAATAATCTTTATGACTTATCATCATCATCATTACTACTATTGCAACTACTACTCAACAACCACTACCACAACCACCACTACCATCCCTGCTGCTGCTGCTGCTGCTGCTGCTACTACTACTACTACTACTACTATGTGATCATACTATAACTGTATGACCATACTACAACTATGACTAAAATTACTACCATACTTTCTCATTTTGGCATTTCATCACATATTTCTTTATATAATTTCTTAATTATCTCATATGTATATATTTTATCCTCTAAGCTTATAGAGTACATCTTATATCTCTTTTGAAGGCTAAAATAATGCTTGGTATATAATATGGACTTAAAAAGTGTTTGTTGACTTTTGACATGTGGATTAACTGTTTATAGCTTTATAAAGATCTGATGAATAAAAATAACCTCCATACCACAAGGTCCTTCCCTTCAACAAGTTTTGAGAGACCTTTACCAAATATATGTCTTTCAGCCACCTGCCCAAAAAATATCAGGCAAAAATCTTTGTTGTAGTAAAGACTAGAAATAAAATGGGCACTCATTAGTTGATAGCTGATTAAACAAATTGTGGGAGATAAGAAGAAGAATCAATATCAATATGGAGGATTTAAAGAAACTAAGAATTGTGTGAAATAATATAAAGTGAGCAGAACAGAAAGAATCATTTCTATGATGTCCACGATAATGTAAAGGAAAATATCTTTGAAAGTGTAACAGAAGTTGAACAGCCACAAAAGAGCTATTTTAGAGAGTCTGGGCACAGAGCTTACCTGAAAACTTCTGGGGAATACAGAGACTCGGTATTTGGATATATAGACAATAAAGAACTTCCTGTAGGCTTCTAGTCATGTGGCAGTTCACGTTGTTGTTGTTGCTCAGTCATATCTGACTCTATCAATCTTTGGGGGGTTTTCTTAGCAAAGATAGTGGAATGGTTTGCCATTTCCCTCTCCAGTTCACTTTACAGATGAGGAAAAGGCAAACTAAGGAAAAGTGCAAAAATGGGAATACTAACTTAACTAAATAAGTTTGTGCATGACTCCCTGATCCAGTTTCCAGTTTCTAGCCATTACAAAAAGGGCTGCCACAAACATTCTTGCACATGTGGGTCCCTTTCCTTCCTCTAAGATCTCGTTGGGATATAAGCCCAACAGAAACACTGCTGGGTCAAAGGGTATGCATAGTTTGATAACTTTTTGAGCATAGCTCCAAATTGCTATCCAGAATGGTTGGATCCGTTCACAGTTCCACCAACATACGTTGCATTTTCTAAATAAGTGATCAGACATCAGCTATTTCTAAGCATGAGGTGACCTCCCAAAAATTTGAAGACCTCTACTCCACTGAGCAGATCAAATTGATGGCAAGGGAACTTTTTGCTCCAGAGAAAATGGATGTCAACACAATAAGAGAATGGCACACCTGGCCATTTTGCTTACAGACACATACCAGAAGTTGTTTAGACAGTGTAGAGCCAAGGTGAAACATAAAATACCTAATTGGCAATATTATAAATTGCTTTATGTTTGAATAACTTTTAAATATCAGCTGCCTGGGAGATTGTTACCATAGGTTGTTTTTATCAAATGTGCACTTGGAGTGTTCTGTATTTAGCATTTGTTTTGGAGAAACACTAGATGTGAGCTTAAATATAAGTTTTATTTGTCCCCTGGATGCTGAGGGCGGAGGTGGTAACTATTAAGCCAAGATTTTAAGAAAAAGCAGCCTCCTCTACACAATCCAATTAGAGGCTAAGATCCTGCTGGACTGAACCTGGCAGGATTACATCCATGACTGGTTTCCAAGCTAAGAAGCCCTTTAGTGGAGAAGAGAATGGGTACAATACAATAGCCCCTGTGGGCCCAGCAACTTCAATACCCCAGGGTGACAAAAGACTCAGAACACTACAGAAAATGGATGATGAAGCAAGCCTTCCACCTCTTGTCAGGGAGGTAATAAACTAGAGTACAGAATGAGACAAACTTTCTCAGACATGGCCAGTATTGATGTGGTTGATCTGACTATGAATCTTTGTTACAAAAGAGGACTTCTACTTACAGGAGAGAGTTGAATTTGTTAACAAATGATAAATATAGAAAAACAAAAGGAAAATAGAAGAAAAGTATCATTAGTAGAATATTTTAAAATATACAGAATAAGACAAAAGGAAGTTCAGAAAGATGAATGTAAACAAACTGCAATTTTGTTACTATTTTGCTAAATTTAATATATTCTTTAAAAAATTGTACCTGATATTCATGGTTTCATATACAGTTCTCTTCTTAATACATTTAAATGCTTATTTTTTGTGTGATTGTTAAATTCACAATAAAAAAGAAAATTAAAAAATGAAACAAATTTCAGCCTCCCTGCTGGAGGGCCCTCTTAAGGAACTGCACATTGTAATTGGGTTAAGGCATTTGGTTCTCTAGGTGGAGAAACATGTAGTTTGACAATATTATTGCCCATTGTCATAGACAAAAGTTCCTGAAGGAAAGAACGGGAAAATGAAGAAACTTTGATGAGGAAAGGATGTCTGGTGAGTGGGGAAATGTTTGCATTAGGGAGAAAAAAATAGGGATTAGTATAGTTCTAGGACCTGGACAGCAAAAGGATACTAGTCATGTAGGGAAAGATCATTGAAAGAGAAAAAGAGACTACCATATCAAAAGGAGGAAGAGGAGCATTGGAGAACATCCTCATACCAATTCAGGTCAATTGGCTTAAGGCACACATATATTTCTATTATTGTTTTCCATTTGTTACCCTTTTTAGGTATTATATTAATAATAGGGAAAACTATACATTCTCAGCTCTTTAGCATTTTCCTTCCTAGTTTATTTTACTCAGTTCTCCCTTCAAATCTCTCCCTATATAGTAGCCATTCAATCAGAGCTGGTTAACTCTCTTTCCCTCTTCACAACATACTCCCTCCTTCTCCTTCTCTCCATCTCTGACCCCCTTCTTTTCTTCCTTTTTCTCATTACCATAGTATGTGATGGATGAAGGCCTGTCAATTGAGAATACATTTCCCAGGGTTGCAGGACATAGGGCAAAATTGGAGCTTCACTAGCCAGATAGTTTCCCAGCTGGTGTTTTCTACAATCCTTGCTTCACACCTGGCACTCAGCTTTTACGATATAAATCATAGTCACACTCCAGACCTCAGGTGGTCAGGTTTGTGAGGTAGCAACTGGCAAAAAAAGGGGGGGGTTGATTATCAGGAACATTTTGCTTATAAATAGCTACTTCTCATAAATATCAAATGTAGTCCAAGAAGTAAGAAATAATTATCAGTTCATTCATTTGAAGACCTGGGTTGGTCTCAATGGGCTGGTACCTATCTACAAGGCTAGCTTGGAAATCTTTCCTTTCTCTTATTCTCATTTTGTGAATTATAACTCAAGGGAAAATTCTTATCAAGCACATTTATGATTTCGTAAACAAAGGATGACTGAAAGCTTTGTTTCTACAAAACAAGGCAAGTTTGTTTAGCTTCATGCATGGTCCTTAATTAGAACAAATAGTCTTAGCCACACAATAAAATAAAATTGATGATTCAGTGACAGCTAATCATTTGCAAGAAACAACAGATGTACTTACAATGAAGATATATTTCATGGTTTTCTTTTGTTATTTTTTTTCCCCTAAAGCACTCCTAACTGACTGAATAATGTATTATAATGATCACTCTGATAGTTCCAAATATGTTTTTAAGAATTTATAAAGCAATCTGTCCTCTATGGAATCAGGCAAGGGTTACTTAATTGGTGGTAGAGTTAAGACACAAGGGGCAGAGGCTCTGTACTCCAATTGGCTTTAAATGGTCCCAATATTATAGAATGACCTTGAAGGTTTTGCAGAGTTTGAAAGAGAGCATTAAAAAGGAGACAGAGTTCTCTGCTAGCATGGGAAAAAAATGGTTCTCAAGCTAAGAAACCAAGCTTTAGCAATGACTTTATACTGCTCATTAAAAAATGTGATTATTGGGTAAGAAAGGAAGAGGGGAGGAAGGAGAAAAAGTTGTAAATTTGTTGTTTTTTATTTCCCTAGTCTAGAGAAAGAGATGGGCATAAACTCCAAACTGGAGAATTCTGACAAGACCAGGGAAAAGTTCCTACCAGGGATACTCAGAGAATTTGCCAACCATCAACAGAAGACTTTAAGAATGTACAATCAGTCACCTATCTAGAAGAGTTAGCAGGTGCAGGGCTATTCCATAGCAGGGACAGACCAACAGTCTTCAGCAGTGTCCAGAGGACTTTTCTTATCTTCTGAAGGAAGGAATAGGAAAACTATCCCTTGAATTTCTTTGTTCTGCAATTATTGACATTTTTTTGTTTGGAGGACAGAATTTAATATCTCAGCTTCTGAAACTTTTTCAAGCACCAAAGATTTTGTAATGTCATGCATCAATTTCATATAATCAGAATGAGCGCTCAGGGAGAAGGGAGGTTTTTAAAGATACCGATCTCAAAAAGCTGGTCCACTCTCAATTATTCATGTTAAACTGCTAACCTCTGACTAGTTTCTTCCTTCGTGTGCCCCATGTCCCTCCTCACCCTCACCATTAGTCACTGTATGCTCAAGGAGTGCTGAGTCAAAAAGCCTTTATTTGGGCTTTATGAAGTAGTAAAAGAAAAATGAGACTGAAGTTCAAGAGACCCAGTTTCTAATCCCAGCCCTGACAGCTCTGTCACAGAAGTATGACAATGGACAATTTACTTCTTGAACTTATACTCTAGACAATTTACCTTTCTGGTCCTCAGTTTATTTAACTCCAAAATGAGGAGAATTGAACCAGATGATCTTTAGGACCCCTTCCAACTGTGTCATGTTATAATTATCTAATGTTTGGAAATCCACATGCTACCCACCTTTTCCATCAGCTTTGAGATCCAGTGGATAGCGCACCATACCTCAAATAATGAGCATCTGAATTCAAATCTAACCTCAGACCTTTGATAACTATATGTCCCTGGACAAGTCAGTTAACTGATGTTTGCCTCAGTTTCCCCAAATGTAAAATAGGAATAATAATATATAGCACCTACCTTCCAGATTTGTTGTGAGAATCAAATAAGATAATTTTTGTAAAAAGCTTAGAACAATGTCTGGCACCTAGTAGGTGCTATGTAAATATTTATTCCCTTCCCCAACTCCCATTTTTCGCAGGGAGGAATATTTTAACCTGTCATTTCATTTGTATAAGGAACTCATGGGCAAAAAACACGTCCACTGATATAAATCAGCAATTAACTCATCAGTAACTTGGGTGGGGGAAGAGGTAAGTCAAAGTGGCTTGTCTACAGTGACACAGGCAACATGTGCTGGATCTAACTCTCCCAATTCCTGACCCTAAGGACAGCTCTCTCTTTATTAAGCCACTGGACTATGCAGATAATTGAGAATAGTGCAAGTAATTTGTGCCAACATTAGGAGATGCATCCCTCAGCAGAGTAAGTGCACCATCTGAACACTCCATGGCCCGGGTACTAAGTTGATCTCGATTGTCTCTACAAATCTCCCAGGTACAGACTCATTAATGAATATCATTTGTTCCAAAAGCCTTGTTAATTTCATGCTGACCTAATTGTGGCTAATTAAAGATCTAAGTCCCACACTGTCATGTGGGAGATTCAGAGTGGAGATTATCAGCTGCCAGGACTTTTTCTTTCTCCCCCCAAAATGTGCTTTGGGGAAAAATCCTTAGTTCCATTCTTGCACAGGGTCATGAAATAAAAAAGAAGGGAAAAGGCTACTATTTTTCTGTATCTACTGGAAATGTTTCTTGTGAGTGAATAATCCATTCCCAGAAGGAAGGGCCAGCTTCTTTCAATAAACCAACAACTCAGCCCTAATCATAACAATAGCTTTCTTTTTTTTAATAGCTTTTTATTTTTCCAAATACATGCAAAGATAGTTTTCAACATTAACCTTTGCAAAACCTTATGTTCCAAATTTTTCTCCCTTTCTACCCCTGCCCCTCCTCAAGACATCCAGTAAAGGCTAAACATGGGCAATTCTTTTAAATATATTTCCATATTCATCTTTCTGGACAAGAAAAAGCAGATTAAAAGGGAACAAAACATGAGAAAAAACAAGCAAACAAACAAAATCAACAACAAATAAAGGTGAAAATACTATTCTTTGATCTACATTCAGTCTCCAGAGCTCTCTCTGGATATGAATGGCACTTCCTATCACAAGTCTATTGAAATTGCCTTCAATCCCCTCATCATAACAATAGTTTTCATTTATATAATACCTTACAAATCCCTTTTCACACAACAGTAAGCAATGCAATTATTATTTCCAACTTATAGATGAGGAAACTGAGGTGAAAAAGATAAAGCTGCTTGTCCAAGGTCACACAATAGTATTGAGCAGAGCCAACATTTGAATACAGTTCCTTGAACTTCAAAAATGGTTCTTTCTATTCTATGATGCAGAAATATAGAACAGCTCTCTATCATCAATCTTTCCAGAACAAACCCAACCTATATTAGCACATCCTCTCCTTTTTCATAGTTCCCTCATAGAAAAATAACTTCCCATGGCTCAAACAGGCAGCATCGTTCTGCAAACTTAATTCACAAGCATATAGTGTAATGAGAAGACTTCTTAAATTGTAGTCAATACATCTCAGTTTAAATCCTATTTCTGCCATTTCTTACCTATGTGACCTTGGGGAAACTAACCTCTCCTGGTCTCAGTTTTTTCATCTATACAATGAAAGACTTGGAGGCTTCCCAGGTTCCTTCCAACTTTCAGAGATCATTTTGTCTCTTCCAATCCCTCCAGTAGTCAATGTTTACTTATGATCTTTTTTTTTTACCATGATCTTCTCTAATAATCTATTTAGAGTCATCCAGAAGTCAGTCTAGTTTCTGATATTTAGGGTTCTCCTATATATTATATTATATTCTGTCTAGATCCACTGAACAATTCATTTCAATAGTTGGTTGAAAGTAAGACAGGTCTTTTGGAGTGACTAGGAGTGTAGAAACTAGATCTATCTTTCCTCCTCCCCAGGTATCAACTCCTTGCAAGTTCAAGTGTTGTTCAATTGTGTCCAACACTTTGGGACCCTATTTAGGGCTTTATTGGCAAAAATACTGGAGTATTTTGCCATTTCCTTCTCCAGTTGATTTTGAGAAATGGAGGCAAACAGGGTTAAGTGATTTGCTCAAGATCACACCGATAATAAGTGTCTGAGCCTGGATTTTAAATCAGGAAAGATGAGTCTTCCTGATTCCAAACACATCTTTCTATCTTCTACACTACCTAGCTATCTCTTCCACCTAGCTGGCATTTAGTTGTCAAGGCAGAAACGAGTTTTTCTCTCTCATTTCCTACCCAATATGCAATAAATATAGCAAGACAAAATATCACATTCAGTAAATCCTGAAATTGCTTTTGCTTATTCCTCTTCTCCCCTCTTCTTAAGAAAATATTTGTATTGACATTCTCCTCGTCTTTTTTCTAAGTGAACAGATGCTAAGGGAATGCGACATATAAAATATTAAGCAAACACACAAGTGAAAATCGAGGGTGTTGCTCATCTGCTCCCCAGTGAAGTAACAGGAAGCAAATCAACCTGAGCATTTTCACATTTAGGGGAGCTGGAAAAGTGTGGTGTAAAGAAGATCAGGGATTCCAGCAGGGACAATGAATGCTATCACCACTGGGCTGCTAGACAGAAGAGCCCTCTGGAGACACCTACAGTGTTTAGGAGTGAAAAAATTTACCTGCTTTCCCAGAATCACAGAGGAAGAACTGAAATTCTCCCTGCATTCACTCTTCTGCTTCAGGTGAATATTTCCATGTATTTCAAAGGATCATAAATGTAGGGCTAGTGGAAACTTCAGAGGTCCAGTAATTTAACTCCCACCCTCCCCTCATTTTACAAATGAGAAAATTTAAGCCTAGAAAAGTGACCCAAGGGCATAGAGTAAATGAGAGACTTTGGAGTTCAAATCCAGGTCTTCTGACTCCAAATTCAGAATACTTTCCAATTAAAATGTTGCCTGAGAAAGAAAGTATCCACATTGCATCTTCCCCTTCAGGAAGTCATTTCTTGTGTCCAAACTGTTTTCCTATAAAAATCTCTGATTCAGAAGTTGTTTCAATGACCATACAGTCCACCTATCTGAAGCCTGAATTTTTCTGGCTGCAACTCAAATGTAGTTCCTTGAGTTTGGCCATTACTGGAGGTGGAGACAGCTGGTATAATATTTTTGATATAATAATACTGCATATACTTAAAGAGAGATATTAGGTTGGCTCAGCCTTCTCTTCTCCAGGCCAAAATAGCAAACTTTCAGAGCCAGGCTTTGCGGATTTATTGTAGTCACCTCCTTGGCTGCAGAAGTCAGGTTTATACAGAAGCACAGGAAGGAGGAGGTGGTTTGCTCTTGACATTAGGATCACAGCACCACATGCCCCTTCCACATCATTGTTCTAATTCCCATGGTAGGCAGAAATTGTATCCTAGGTTACCAAACAGGTCTGTTCCTTTGCTTGGGGGTACTTCTCAAGTATAGGGAGGGATGGGAAGGGGAGTTGTAGAGGCATGAGCTACAAATGTTCTAAATAGCTATTTATGGGATTAGGGGAAGAAAAGTAAAGGACAGATGTGAGCCATCTCCAATTCTTCCAACTTCTGCCCTCCTATTAGCACTCCCCTTCCCTCCCAAATGCATGCATAATGGAAACATCACCCACCTTTCTGGTTTTTCTGTTACATGGAAACATTTCTCTCTCTCTCTCTCTCTCTCTCTCTCTCTCTCTCTCTCTCTCTCTCCCTCTTCTTTTTTTCTCTCTCCATTAAATTAAGAATATTTTGTTTTAAAATTATAGCACAAAACCCCACAATTTAATGATCACCCAGACTCTGTACAAAAACTTACAAAGAGAAATAACCCATTACCTCCCAAGGCAGTTATTTAATCCACATTTATTAAATATGTACTAATGTGCCAGGCATAAAGGAGCAACTAGGTGGTGAAGTGGACAGAACACCAGGCCTAGAAGTCAGTAAGAATCATCTTCCTGTGTTCACATCAGCCCTCAAACATTAACTAGCTCTGTGAACCTGGGCAAGTAATTTAATCCTGTCTGCCTCAGTTTCCTCATCTGTAAAATGAGCTGGAGAAGGAGATGGCAAACCATTTCAAACTCTTTGCCAAGAAAACCCCACAAGAAGTCATGAGGAGTTAGACACAACTGAACAACAACAACAATAATAATATGCAGATACTGTGCTAAGTGTTAAGGATAGGTGAAAAGACAGTCCTGCCCTCAAAGTACTTACACTCTAATGGGGAACAACACATGAAAACCAAATATATAAAGAAGAAATTTGAAATAACAAACATAGGGAAGGCACTAGAATTAAGAAGGAGCTGGAAAAATTTTCTGTAGAAGGTATTTAAAACTGAGACTTAAGGAAAACATTTCATTTTAAGGAGTTTTAATTATCAGTAGAATTTTTTCTTCCATCAAACCATAACCTATCTCTCTGTAATCCTTGCGCAGTGTTTGTTCCTAATTCTGACATCTGGAACCATTGGGAATGAGTCAGTGAGGTTTAGTTTCCTCACCTATAAAATGGGGATAATACCAGTATTGCTTACCTCATAGAATAAGAAAACACATTCTAAGCATCAAAGTACTTTGTTAATTCCTTATCATTATTTTTATTATTATACCTTTATTTTTTATCCTAATATTATTCACACAGTTATGACCTGTCATTGTGATGAGCAGGGTCAAAACTAGATAAGGAGCTGGCATGTGAAATGTGAGTCATGGCCCTCCTAAGGGTTTAGTGACCCAACATGCAAGGCAGAGCTTCAGTAGTTCAGAAATATGAAAAGTAACATTGACAGTTTTTTTTTTCTCCTTAGGGAAATGGAGTATGCAGAAAACAGGAGGATGCTGCAGAGGAGACAGGAAGATTGATGTAGATACTAGAGCTGCATGGGGGGCAGCCAAGGAAGGAGCATATTAACTGACCACACATGTAGGCCTCCCAAAAAAGTCTTGAAAGCAGGAATGATTTAGAGAAACCAGTGAAGGCCAGTTATGTGCCCAGAATAAAGCCGAGGCAGATTCAGGAATTTCAGAGACTGAGTTCAGAGGATTCTGGAAGGGTTTAGATGACTTCATTGGAGGAAGACAGTTTCAGGCAGCACTGAGGAGAATCAGGGTCCAGGCGGAAAAGATCTTGCTTCCTTAGGGACCAAGAGAATTAAAAGACAAAACCTTGACCATATAGTATACAAAGGGTGCAAGTAAGAATGGACCAGCAAAGACAAATGGCAAGTATGGCAGTGCTATTAGCATAGAGGACCATAAGGACTTAACATTTGCCTTGCTACTTTGCCTTTACTTTGTCATCTGCTAAACTGGAAGCAAGAGCTTGATTGTTATGTTAACATGTGCCAAGCTAACCTGAGTAATGAATCTGTACTTAGAGCTACCAGCATTATTTGGCTCCATCATTCTTGTTGCTGCTCACAAGCAAAGGGGAGGGGAAAGGCCATGGGAACTAGGGGAGAATGTGCCCGCTTCTCTTGGTAGTGGTGCCAGAGAGTTTAACAGCAGAGAGAATGGCTAGTGATCTTTTTGTTTGCTGAGTGCCTAAGAGTAACAATGATCCTATAGGACCAGGCTGCCCAGAATTGATCTGGAATTCTACTGTTAGGATGGATGGCAAGTCGAGTACAGCCACAAAGACATGTGGGAATGAGACCCAAATGAGATTGGATCTGAGTTGAAAATGTTATTATCATTAACATATTTATTTAGCACTTTAAGGGTTTCAGAATCCTTTCATCATTAAAAAATAAAAATAAAACCTTGTGGGGTAGATAATATGAGTATTATCATCCCCATTTTACAGATGAGAAAACAGTCACTGGGAAGGGGAGATGAAGAGTTTTGACCATGTTCATATGACTAAGAAGCAGCAGAGTTGGGATTTAAGTCCTCAGTCTTTCCTGACTCTTAAAGTCATCACTATTTTCATGAGACCACTGTCTCTCTCACTCAATTATCAGAATAGGATGGAATTGGAATGGATTGGAAAATATCTATTAACTATTTCCTCAATGCAAGGTTTGGAAAGACAAACAGAAAATCCTATGGTCCCCTGCTCTCAAAGAGCTTCCATTCTATTTGCAGAAGAAAACACATATAGGAGAGTTCAATTATAGGGTAAAGTGGCTCTGAATTGGGGAAACTCCAAACAATCTGTGGACTAAAGGATTGGGGAGGGAAGAGGAATGGTGATGTGGAAGTGGAAGGTCCTCAGAGCTCAAAGGGATGGGGGTGATGGTGGCAAATTACAGAGCTCCAAATCCTGTTCAGTCTCCAAGAATTTTACCCTTAATATAAACTTGGAGGTGAGCTTTCATGCTGCATGGATGTAGGTTGTCATTGATCTCTGATGACAAATCCTTCAGCCTCAGGACCCTGGCTTGGTGGGAGGACAATTTCAGGGGACCTGCCAGGGATCACTCAGCAAGACCAAATCAACAGTGACAGCAAGGTTAGGTGGGTCCTGAGAGAGGCAGTGGCAAAAATAACCCTGGCAGTCACAAACGAATCAGCTCAGGTTCCAATTTTTCTCCATTTCAGGAGGGAGCCCTCACATAACTTCCCTGAGTCCCTCTACTAACAGGAAATGAAGAAATTGTCTATTTAATGAAATATAAAAATAAGGAAAATGCAGGGCCTGAACATGGGGGCTGGGGGTAACTGCCAGGTTCTTCCCAGCTCACAAAAGCTTACACAGTTATGGGAAGAACCTGTGAATTTCATTACTGCAACTTAAAGGCTGAGTTACAAGAGCTGTACCTGTTTCTATTTCTCTCATCAGTTTGACACCACAACTCACTCTGGGCACTGGGGGCCCAATTAGATTGCTTTCCACATCATGGAACACGGGAAGGATAATAGGATCTGACAGCAAGGAAATGGAGGCTCTGGAGCTTGCTAGCTTTCACCAGCCTTCTCAGGGAGAAGGGAGGGGGGAAGCTCCTTCTCCCTCCAATGCTCTGCTCTTCCCTCCCCTCTCTGATATTTCTCATCTTTCCTTTATTGCAGGGTCCTCTTCCTCCAGGGACAGACAGCTTCCTGTATTAACCCTGTGAGACAGAAATTGCTCCTTTAGGCCCTGGGTCTTTAGTGATTAGTGTGCAAACTCACTTTGTTATATGATTTAACTGATTCTTTTCCTGGTGAAAAACAGAGAAAGGACAATAGGAAATTAGCCTGGGGTTCTACTACTGAGAACTTCAGTGGCCCTGAATTGGGAGAATTCCAGTCTGCAGGCTGAAGGAATGGGAATGTGGAAGGGGCACAATGATGTAGGAAGTATAATTGTTACTTTATGATGTTTATTATACATTGCTCACCTCTCTAGTGAGACTGAGAGTTTCCTAAAAATAGGACCCATTTCACTTCCTTTTCCCCTAAGTGGGCAGAGTGAACCTATCGATATACTATCTTTCCTAGTACTGTAGGCCACAACAAGAACAAAATGATCAAATGTCTCTTGACATTTTGACTATCTCTGTGGTCTGGGACAAAGCATCTAACCTCTCTGGGAATCATTTTCCTCAACCATAAAAAGATCTAGATATCCTTTTAAGAATCCCCCATTCCTCAAATCATAATGAACAAACAATTTTTAGATGAAGAAATTAAAACCATTTATAGTTATATGAAAAAAACACTAAATCACTATTGAAATGCAAATTAAGACAACTTTTAGGTACCACTACACACATCTCAGATTGGCTAAAACGATAGGAAAAGATAATGATGAATGTTGAAGGGGATGTGGGACAACTGGGACACTAATACATTGTTGGTGGAGTTGTGAACTGATCTAACCTTCTGGAGAACAATATGGAACTATGCTCAAAGGGTTATCAAACTGTTCATATCCTTTGATCCAGTAGAGTCTTTACTGGGCCTGTATCCCAAAGGGATCATAAAAAAGAAAAAAGGACACACATGTGCAAAAATGTTTATAGCAGCCATTTTTGTAGTGACAAGGAACTGGAAACTGAGTGGATGCACATCAATTGGAAAATAAGTTATGGTATATGAATGTTATGGAATATTATTATTCCAGAAGAAACAATCAGCAGGATGATTTCAGAGAGGCCTGGAGAGACTTACATGAACTGATGCTAAGTGAAGTGATTAGAGCCAAGAGTACACTGAACACAGCAACAAAATTATGCAATGATCAATTCTTATGAACATGGCTCTTTTCAACAATGAGGTGATTCAGGCCAGTTCCAATGGGGTTGTGATGAAGAGAGCCATCTGCACCCAGAGAGAGGACTATGGGCACCAACTGTGGATCACAACATAATATTTTCACTTTTTATCGTTATTTGCTTGCATTTTGTTTTCTTTCTCATTTTTTTCCCTTTTTGATCTGATTTTTATGATGATTGTGGATAAGAATTGCATATGTTCAACATATATAGGATTACTTGCCATCTAGAGGAGGGGGTAGGAGGAAGGGAGGGAGAAAAATAGTTGGAACACAACATTTTGCAGGAGTAAATGTTTGAAAACTATGCATGTGTTTTGAAAAAAAAAAGCTTTATTAAAGAAATAAGAGTTGAATTAAAAAAAAAAGAACCCTCCATTCCTAATTCTTTGATCCTATCATCCTTATTTTGTGAGTTAATACATGTAAGGAGCTTCATAGACCTTAAAGTGCTATGTAAATATTATTATTTTTGCTACTTTATCCTCTGTACACACTATACTATCCAACTTCTGTTAACACTATCTCCTCTTTCTGTTCCTTTGCACAGGCCTGATATGTGCTTCCTCCACTTAGAATCCCAAGTTCTCTTCAAAGCTTAGTTCACTACCATCTACATGAGACTGTTCTTTATCCTGGAGCTGCTGGTCTTAGCCCCTGGGAATCACCTGCATTTTGTATATAACTATGTGTGTGCATGCTGTTTCCTCAGTCTTTGTATCCCCAGTGCCTAGCCCAGTGCATGGCACAGAGTTGGAACATAATAAATGCCTATTTGTTGATTGGTTGATGCTATCTCAAAGCTCTTGCTGCTGCAGTTATATCTTCTAATTTTCTTCTCTGTGGAAATACAGAAAAGCCTCACTGATCAGATGTTGCAGTCAATAGCAGAGCCATAACGAATATTTTTGTGCCCTGGGCAAGTAGAAGAAAATGTGCTCAAGACAAAGAGAACATTGAGAAGAGCTTAATTATAGTGCAGGCACTAGCTTTCTGTCATGTAGCTTCTGACTTTAAGTAATTTTTCTTGCTTAAATAGGTACTAAATTCAGTTATTTCCATAATGATGATGGACATTAAGTGCTTTGAAGCTCTCCAAATTTCAGTCCTCTGGACCAAAATCCTTATTCTTTGTCCTGGTTTTATAACTCTGGCTGCAGCCAAAGCCTTAACTCTACAGGGATGGAGAAAGCCTCTCCAAAAGGAAAGGAAGTGTCGCAGAAGGGAAAGGACACTGGACTTTGAATTAATTCAAACTCAGATGCTTACTAGCTATGTGATCCTGGAGAAATCATTCAATCTCTCTCTACCTTAGATTTCTTAAATGAAGAGGTTGGATGAGATGGTCTTTAAAGTCCCTTCCAAGTGTCCATTTATTACCCCATACAATGAGAAGCCACAGTGAGTGAGAGATTGCCAGAATCTGAACCCTAGCTTTCCCCATCCCTCACATGAAACCCAAGTTTCAGAAAGGTCCATCCTAGCAACATCCAATTCACCTCCATGACATCTTTCTCTACTTAAATGCTCATATGGCATGAAGTTGTCACAACATAACACAGCGTGGGAAAGGACTCATTTTAAAATAGTCATTCTGTGTGGAGGTGTCCCTACCCTAAGACTTGTTCTGAAATTCACCTGGCATCCTACCACTCCTGACTATTCTTGTTTGCCTGTCTGTCTCAACAACAGCAAGTGGACATGTCACTCAACATCTCAGCATCCTAGTTTTCTCACTGGCAAAAGGAGGAGGTTGGATTCCATGTTACTCCACTGCATCTCCCCAGGATCCTTACAGCTCTCCATTTGTGATGCTTTGAACCTAGGAAGTCCATAGAATAACAGATCTGGGCTAGCCATCTTCTAGCTTTGTTGTTCATTCTTCATTTTTCAGAGGACCAATGACATCACAAGGTGATGTCTTGACTTGCACATAAATTGGATTTAAGTGAAACAGAATTGCAAAGTCATCAGCTTCACTCTCTCTCCCAGAGTCATTGAAGTCCAGTAGCAAGACAGAAGTCAAGACAATTGGCAATGGCCTGAGATGCAGTGGATGACTTTGACATCTTTGATATGTGACCAAGCTCGAAGCACCTGCTTCTGCTGCCTTCATGTCTACTGGAACAAATTGCTATCCTAGAGGCAGCTAGGTGGGCAGTGCATAGAGCTCTGGGCCTGCAGTCAGGAAGATCCGAATTCAAATATGGCTTCAGATATTTACTAGCTCAATGCCTCTGGGCAAGTTACTTAAATCTTTACCTTAATTTCTTCAACTATAAATGAAGATGATAGTTCCTATGTCCTAGAGTTGTGAAGATCAAATGAGAAATTCATAAAGCATTTGGTATAAGTCTGGCACATAGTAGATAGTATATAAATTTAATATACATATATATTGGGTATATATAAACATTTGTGTGTTTGGGTATGTATGTGTTTTGTGCATATATACATATATGTATATAATCTACATTTAATAAATACTTGTTCCCTTCTCTTTTTCTCCTAGTGTCTACTTGCTTTACACTGAGCTTATTTGCTCAGTGTCTCTCTTGAACTAACCTCCATTTTCATTATATAGGACAATGTTTAAAGAACAAAGTAATTCACCAAACATTAAATAAATGCCTGCTATATACAGAACTTACCTTAGCTAAGGATTCACAGACATGAATGGGTTGCAATCTAAACCATGAGAGAGTATTCATTGTTAATAAGATCATAGATCCATGAAAATCTAGAAAATATATGGGGCACCATTCTAGAAATTGAGGGAGAGACAAAGTTTAGATAAAACACTGTCCCTGTTCTCAAACTAGTCTAGTACAAAAAACCCTGTTCTTCCCGACTCAATTCATCTAGGCTCAGTTCTGCTACTGAAACATCCTACTTTCAAATCATTAGAGTTACCCCTGGTCATTTAATATTCTTCTTTCCAGATGCTACTGGAAAAGTTCAGTCTGCAGCAAATTCTATAACTTTCTCTACTCTGCTTTCTCCAAAAGCTTCATTTTCACTGTTGTCCTCTTTAATCCACACATCCTGTCATCAGCCCACAGGCCTATTAAATTAATGCAACCTCGCTTAGTGCATATTAATCCTCACCTAGTACAAGTTAATCCATACTCAGTCTGAACATGAATTTCTAAAATCAATGTTTTTTAAAAATTTCTTCTATCGGAAAATATATTACAAAAGAACTCACAATTCTTGAATAAGGAAATATTTCTTTATAGCAGATGCCCTCTACCCTGCAGCTTGGCAGAATGAAACAGAATCAGTTTTACATCCCAGCAGCATCCCATGGATAGTGAAGCCTTAGCTGACAAAACAACTGGGTCGTGGGAACCCATTGGTTTTGCCATTGGGGAAGAGTTCAAGAAATGTTTGTGAAGGGACTGGGGTACCAACTTTCCAGAAATTCTTGTCCTTTAGGTATAGTTAACAGTTCTTTATCCTCATGCCCACCCACAACTTCAGTACCCAATTTGAGCCATCCTGCAGAAAACTTGTTTCCAAAACCAGCCCTGAAAGTCTGATCCTCTTTATCTTTCCTTTCTCTTTTCCCAGGGAATTACTGCATTGGCCTCAGTGGACATTAGGGACTCGTGGATTTCTAAATATATCAAGTGGGATTAGGGGTTAGGAGAGAAATGGGAAAGGAAGGGGAAAAAAGGAAAAGTGAGTATTATTAGTCCCTAGATGGGGAAATGTGTCCTAAATGCCCTTTCAGCCTAAGCTCTATAGCTCTATTAGATGTTAGACTACAGGATACCTGCCAAAGGTCCAGGCTGTCTGACCTCTGGGGTTTTTATATTCCACACACTGATGTGTGTTGAGGTTGGGGATGAATGACTAGCAAAAAGGGACTGGGAAAGATGTGGCTCTATGTCATTGAGGGAAATAGGAACTCATTCACTAAGAGAAACACTATTCTGATTTCTCCTTTCTTTTTCTTTTTTGCTTTTTTTTTTTGTAACTCAGCAGATCACAATACTTATCAATTACTACTCAATGATTGGGTTATGTGTAATTCCTTTTCAGTGAAATTATAAGCTATGCACCAAGTAGACTAAATAATGAAGAATAGATCATAGTGCCCACATGTACGTGTCTGTGCATATACTCACGTATGGACACCCACATACTCACTTCTATGTGTATCACTATTTCTGATTTATATTGAATGTTGCTGGATGCATCAGAGCATGAAAGTTCTCTCAAAATCTGTTGGCTAGACCTGGAAGAAGAAGCCTGCTTATCATTGCCTTGAGTTTTCTTGTTTGTTTCTTTTTTTCATAACTAACACAATTGCTTCTCTTTCCCTCTCCTTCCCTTTCCTCTCTTCTCACTTCTGGGTGAAGAAGGGGCCAAAGGGAAGGAGAGCATCTCCAGTCCCTTCCTCCTTTATTAATGTAAAATTAATTAATCTCTCAGGGAGTGCTGCCCTTCCAGGCTGGCTACTATCTATTAATGGGGGAGAGTTGATGGGGAAAACAGCAAGGAGAGAAGGAATATCAGAAAGGGAAATTATAGCCATTTGGTCTCTGGATGGAGGCTTTTTTGTATGTCTATTTTCTTCCTGGGCATCTAAATGGCAAAGTGGATAGGGCATCAAGTCTGGAGTTAGGAAGACTCTTCTTCCTAAGTTTAAATCTCAAATAAATAGTAACTGTATGACTCTGGGCAAGTCACTTTACTCTGTTTGCCTCAATTTTCTTAACTATTAAAAAATGGGAAGTGGCAAAACATTCCAGTATCTCTGCCAGTAAAAGCCCTAGTGGGATCATGAAGAGTTGGACACAAATGAAAATGAGTGAAATGTTTTCTTTGCCCTCTTCCTAGTTAATTTACAGGGTTATCAGTCTATGTAATTCTCCATAATTCTGGGTTGGGCCCTATGTGTACAGTATGACAGTGAGGATGTCAATCCTCCTCTCCAGCTGTTCCCAACAAAGT